>JASAMV010001588.1:0-10100 GCA_030248065.1 Rhynchonema sp. JSB1_4 | reverse complement strand
GTCAACCTGCTAATCCATTATTCATTGCAGCTTCGACTTCGACTCCACATTCAGCCGCTTTCCATCTTCCGTCATCCTCCCCGATAAAGTACAGTCCCGTCTACCTGCCATCCAGCACTATGCACATGCAGTCAGACCAGGGTTTGCGACAATTTCGAAATTTTTTGTGCTGACTTTTTATAATGCGCTCTTAAATGAAAAACCTTTTACACAATAAAAGGGACATTTTTGATTCGTTCCCAGTTTGCCGTTAAACTGCCTAATTTCCATTTCCGTATGCTGTACACACAATGATGAAGTGCGGTATATAGTGGCCCAAAAAATCAGAGTGCTTTTTCTGATAATGTGACTGCGAAAAGGAGAAGGACTTGATTGGATGGTCACCACAACAGGTGGACACGCAGTCAGCGGCATCATCAGCGGTCGGTTGCGAATTTCTGGAGTCCGTCGGTTGTGATGGGTTTGGCGACACCACCAGCTCTTGGCAGCCATATTGATGAATTTGAAGCCATTGCACCGTTGAGGTTAGTTCAGAATCAATCACAAAAACAATAATTTAGTAGGCATGTGATAAAACCCTTTTGCATGTGGCAAACTTTGGTGGCAACAGTAAACGGCTAGATATTCACAATAGCCGAGTAACCAACGTAGCGGATCACCAAGTTTCCTCTTTATCTTGAAACATCAACTGATTGCAGATCGCGTAACGCGAGTGCGGCAGGCAGTCGTCGACTAACACGTCGTGACAGTTTGCGCAGTGCTGCACAGTCGTCGCTCATCATTGCTGCTGGCGATGCGAAAAGGTACACATCTTTTTTCTGTCATTGTCGCGGTCTGTTTCCTTGAATGTGAACAACTTTAATAACCGATTTCAGTTTTGACTCCACTGGTGCAGCGGGCAGTGTCAGCTCAGCTATATCCAGTCGACGAGGCAGCATTTCACAGACACTGAAACAATTTTTTACCCGACAACCCACTACGACTACCAGAGATGTGCAATTGTCGAGGAAAAGTAGTGCTGGTTGGTTGGTGCTGTGTATGATCAGAGCGTAATGAGTAATCAGTAATTTACCGGGGAGACTGGGCCATATCTGTATACCAACAAATTTTTTTCAGCTATTTCAGCTACTGTTAACAAAACTTCGTGGCAATCAGTGCGCCGCGCCTCTCTGTTAAATATCCATACATTCCGTTTATTATGTCAGGCTGGCCCAAAATCCGGTCACATGTCGGTCAAAAATCCCGAAAAAAGTCCCGAAACAAAAAATCCCGAAAAATAAAAAAGTTTAAGAAGAATGGATAAATTTTTTTCTCGGAAGTTGGCATTCATGTAGTTTGTGCTCAGGCTTGCATTCATTGTTAGGCTTTGGCCTTGGCTGCCAGCCAGAAAGACATGACCAAACGAGAATATCAAGAAGTGGAGCCCCAACTGATCCAGTGCCCGTCTTATGTACTCGATCCCGCTACATGAATGCCTTTTTGCGCAATAAACTTTGTATTTTCCATTTATTTCATTTTTCGGGACTTTTTCGGCCTTTTCGACCCTAATATCAATATCGCCTAATTGACACCAATAAAAAATAAAACGAACATTTTTTGTTCTCACTGAGAAGCATTTCCACATCCAGGCTCGCACGCATCGCTGCGGCGTGCGGTGACGCTAAACTATCAAGAATTGCAACCAGTGACCGAGCAGAGTGCTGGTACCGAACGCCCATCAATGGCTGATACTGTGGGCGGTCGAGAACGGGCACTAATTGGCAAATTGCCAGACACTCCACCTGTGGAGGTGGAAGGAAGGCAGGAGCGGCCGAGTAGTCGACATCCGAGCATAGTGAGTTTGGTTTGTTTAGAATTTCTTTAAAAAGAAATAGTTGTGTGAATTTTGTGTTCTGGTAATTCTGAAGCTCAATTGTGTCGTGATTCGTCAAGGTGAGTGCTGCGGAGGAGGCGGAGGAAGCAGTTCCATTTGGTGATAATGGCGTGGTCTCGACCGTACGAAATGCTGATGACGAAGGCACTGATTTGCACACCGTGGCGGGCAGACTGGATGACATTGATGGTTTGTGCATGGAAATTTAGGCTGCCTTCACAATGCATGCGAGTTTGAGAGCCAGCGTGGCTCGCATTTGTGTTCACAATGCAAAATGCGATTTTGCGAGTCGGCCTGGCGCGGCTCGCAAACTCACACTCGCATGTGTGTTCACAATGCATTTGCGATTTTGCGAGTTTTTGGTTCGCAAACTCTCAAAAAGCCTATTAGGATTGGTTCTAATTTTGGACGCGGATTTGCTGCGCGCGTATACTGGCAGGCGGAAAAAAACCGGTTTTTTTCGAGAAAAAAAAACCGAAAAAAAACCGTTTTTTTCCGAGACCCGAATACTTTTCCATTTATTTTTCTGTGGGTACCTTTTCGGTTTTTGATCGGAAAAATATCGGTACTTTATTCCAATTTTTCCAAAAAATTGTAATGCAAAACTGATGAGTTTTTCGATTTCAGTGAAAAATTGGCTCGAGCACAAAAATTAACCAGCCCAAAATGGGCCAAAAAGCGTGTAAACCAAGTGTTTTCAACTGACTTCAACACTCTTCAAGAGCACTCTCGTCACTTCGAACAAATTTGCACTGAAATTGTTATATTTTTCGAAATTACGTTCTTAAGTACTGGAAAAGTATTTGAATATACCACGAAAAATAAAGAACGGTTCTTTATGACAGTATATGCGCGCGTGCTTCCCTTAGCAAGAAAACACAATTATTTCGATGTGCTTGATTTCTAAAATTGAACCTAGTCAATTTTAACCGGTGTTACATTGTGTTTTATCACTACAAGTTTGCTGTCTTTATCCATAACTATTGCCAACACAAAAAAACGTGCAAGTTAGTTAATCTGAAGAGAAATTATGTTCAAGCGGAATGTTTGTTTTGCACACAAGTTAAATTCATTGATTTGAAAGGGAATGACCAGAAGTTCTGAAGTATTGGATGAGAAGATCTTCCGATAACCGACTCGCGCGCGTGCATTGTGAACACAAATGCGAGTTTGCGAGTTGCGAGCTGCGAGTTTGCGGGCTCGCATGCGAGTTGTAAATTTGCATTGTGAACACAAATGCGAGTCGAACTTCTGGCTCGCAAAATCGCAAACTCACAAAATCGCAAACTCGCATGCATTGTGAAGGCAGCCTTAGTTGAAATGAAACATCGAGAAATCAACAAAAGAGCTCAAGATTTACCCCTGTGTCCGTTCAAAGCGCCGTCCGGTCCGAGTGTGGACACAACTTTGAACGAGTGCACTGGCACTGAATCGGTGGCGTCAACCACACCGTTTGATGTCAGTTTGTACTCGATCGCACCACCAAATACCGACCATAAAGTTAGTATGCTGATTTTAGTCGATCTAATCTTTATTTGCTCGATGACCGACAAAAATTTTACGATTGAAATTACAAACAGTTGCAAGAATCGGAGAGCGCGATATCAACAAATGCTGCCGCGGCTGAGGAGAGACTGCGATCGGCTACCGACGTGTTGCCAGCGAATAGTGAGCGACAGGTGGGCATCTGGTCATAGCCAACTTGCTGTGACGACAAGTGATCGTTCAACGTCGCTGCTGGCAACGTTTATTGATTCTAGCATGACCTTTTGCAGTAGTGGTCGCCCGGGTTTGATTTTTATCTGGCATTGAAAAAAAACAATGTAGTTATCATCTCAGCCATCTACTGTTCGCGATTACATGTCACGCGTGAATCGGCAACGTTTCGACAGCCAGTGCAACACACAAGTGAACGATGATGAGGAAAATGAGGAGGTGGCGGATGTGGAGGGAAAAATGCCAAGATTTAGGTTGACATGTTTTTTTTATTTTTTTACTTTGTACTCAGAAAATAAACATTTCCAGAAAACGCTCGCTTTCGTGTCCACAGTCGCTGCCCCAATTCGGTCGTCGTTTGCCGTCGAATGTCAACGACCAATATGCAACTATCGAACGCTCACCGTCTTCAATGATGCCTCATAGAAGAGGTTGGTCATGATGTCACTGATGCTTTCGCAGTTTGTGCATTTGTTCGTGCGTTTGCGAATGAAACGTCGTTTGCGCAGGGACGGGCGGCGTTGTTGTCGGCCAGCCACAATCTGCACACTTGTGTGGTCCGAGTGTGTGTCAACAACCAACAGGTAGTGTGGCACATCATTTGACCTACCGTGCATGCGCAGCCAGTGATTGATGTGTGTCAAGCTGAGAATATATTATGCAAAATGTTTCAGGGCCCCTCGGTCCCATCCAACCAATCAGCGTCCAGTCAACTGCACAGCCATTGGTTGACGTCAACTTGCTTCCTTTCATATCGGTTCGCGGTTTGGTGTTCAATCCTTTTCATTTCTTCTAAGCCTCTGTGGCGAATCATGATTCACGCATAAGTGATCCAGCTTTCTTTTTCAGTCCTTGTCTGAGCCGCTCCCCGCATGCCTCGATCAGCGTTCCGAACAACACCAGCTGTTGAGCGACTACAGTGAAGCTATACATCGACATCATGAAACATCACTTGATAAACAGTATCACGGGGAAGCATGGCCCATTGCCAAGGGGGTGTGTGCCTCCGAGGGAATGCCGCTTGACAACCAGGTACGGTACACGTAGTGCAGTCGACTTGGTGTGGAAGAGCGACGCGTTGTGTCACTGAATGTGCATGCACGCTTGGATATTGAAAAGTGCTTTTGAATCCCTGGTGCCAATCAAACACGTGAAATTACGAATATCGCGATCTTGTCTGCCAGGTGGCCTTTCTGCGCACCGAGCTGGCGGTGACGCAACAACGCTTGCTCTACGAACAGTTCATGTCGAATCTGAATGCACAGCGCTGTCGACGTTTATATGGTGAGTGCTGCTTCATGGCGAGTAGGCTCGCATGACTGATCTGTCATGACCTGCTATATTTGGCAAATAACTTGAAAAAAGCAGGCTGACATATTGGGAATTTCGCATTTATTTGTTTTGCTGCAGGTCGCATCAAACGTTCGCATATCAGTGAGATGACCGCTGAAAAGCAGCGACGTCTGTTGGTGCAGAACGAATGCGAAATCGAGAATGCACAGGTCACGCAGTCACTGATGTTTCATGCTACTAAATCGGGCAAATTTCTGTTTAGGTGAATAGGTTATTATCTAATTTCAGCAAGTGATGACGCAACTTCGTAAACAACATAACGAGCAGCTGGCTGAAATCAAGAGCTCGAGAGAAGCTGTGCAGAAAAAGCTGAATGCTGCATTAACGGTAGAAATGTTTGAATTGTTGTGAAGTAAACTTTGATGAGATTATGATTCTGTTCGGCTTGTTTTTGCTGAAATTCTATCAAAAAGCTACCGAAATTGGGCAGGAATGCCATTCGATGCAATCAAAACTCGACCAACAGCAACGTGAAATGGATGAAATGAGGAAGGAAAACGCCGATTTGACGCAGCAACTAGGCGAGTTGATTTTGCTCGTTCGCGTTCGTTCAAGCAGTTCGAAAAGAACTGTTTTATGAATCGTTATCAAACCGGTCGCACTAAAATGTTCAATTGAAGATATTTCATGATTGACTCATGGCACTAATTTTGATCTGCGTGAAAGCTGTTCTCCTTCGGTTTATGCACACCTGAGCATGACAACACTGGAAAAAGTCAAGTCACGTGACCAAGGCAAAAGCAAATCCATCACCGTGTTCGGTACCAGCGTAGTTGCGTCATTGTCAACAATTACCCCCCCCATTGTCAGGTGTGTCCGAACGTCGTCTATTCAATGCCGAGGCCACGAGTCAGCGTTTGACTGAATCGCATGCCACGCTGTCGGCACAGAAACACAACGCCACACAGCTACTGGAGGTCAGCTGAAATATTGGGCTAGATTCCTAATTGGTAGTATTATATTGGACCTTAGTCCCTCATTATGCTGAATGCATTTTTGCATCGATCTGTCTATCTCTGAGCCAAACCAAGGCACGCTCAATAATGCATCCCATGTTTCCATTTTGGCAGGAGACCAGCGCGAACGCGCAACGACTCGAGCTGCTCGTGAACACCTTAATGCAAGACCGAACGGACGCTGAAACATTGCGACAGAAACTGGCGTTATTGCAGGAACACATCGAAAAAGTGCAGGAACAGACCAAATACGAGGTAACGAGTTTTGCACAGGAAAAATGAGGTGCCCAGTTTCAGATGCTTCGATAGGAAGCCTCATGTTTTCGATTAAAAACGTGTCTCTGGTTCATGTGAAGTACCATGCGAAATGACAGCTTCAAATCTTGAAACGGTGCGTTTTCCGGTTTCCAACGCGAAACGCGCCAGTCGCAAAGCAGAAACACAACACGAACGCGTCGCGCTGAAAGCACTGGATCTGGAGGCACAAACGCACGCGTACATGAGACAGATCAATGGTTAGTTGGCTGGCTGATGTTTCATGAAACCACTCGCTACTCGCTGTGTGGTGTTGCTGACCGAAAAAGGCCGAAAACATGGTGAGGTTCGAATAGTTAATGAAGTTGTTTGCTGGTTCGTATCTTTATATTCCATAAAATAAAAGATGCATAAGAACAATTGGAATAACTGAACATCACTAGCAATCGATCAGACATGTTGTCAAGCTTGTTTCTTCATTGTCAACCACGCTGTGAGTGTGCTGAATTATCGCAGGTCTGCACACCGAGCTCGAAACGCAACAACGTCATCAACAACAACGCTTGGATGCGGCCGAACACAAGTACCAAACGTTGGTGCACGTGTGTCAACGACAGGAGGCGCACATCATGCAGCTGTACAAGGTCATCAACGTCGCACAGTCGAAACGAAGGTTGCATCAGCTGTTTATTTCCAACGATTGGGCATGACAACAAAGCGTGGTCGCAACAGTCGGGCCTGTGGTACTCACATGACTTTGCATTGACGATTTTTCAAAATTCACTGACGTCCCACGTCACTGATTTGGTTCTGCAAGTCTTCCCGGACAGCCAACAAACAATTTCCACGAAGCTTGCAACCACAACCACCCACAATCACAACCAGTAATACATCTTGAATGCTAAATTAAAACAAAACCGGGCCGCTGACTGATCACCCTGGACCCAGTGCTGACACCCGGCGTACAGTTTTTTATTTTTTTCGTTCAGAATGCCGCAACGTGCCGGTTCGCTGGATGCAACGGGCACTCAAATGTCACAAGTGCAGTCCGATTCAATGTTGAGTCCGTATTCGGTGGCAATTCCACCCCGATTGGGTGCCTCCTTGGAAATCAGGGGCGCAACTGGCTCGAGTGCTGGTCGGTGGCTTCGATCTCTTACATTTCACTGGTATATAAAACATAATAATCGGATATGCGCTGCTCAAGTGACTGTTTTTGCGTTAAGAATGTTCAGAATTACACTGATGCGCAGTTGTTGTTGTAGAATGTTGTTCCCAGAGCTGAACCAAACAATTGTCACGCTAGTCACAATTATGGCCTCAGTAACATTCTGCAGCAGTGCACGCTTTTACGGTCTGGTGAAGATAGTGGCCAAACGTGAAAACCAGGATAATTTTGCGGAATTCTCATTTGATCATTGTGCGATAATAAATCGTGAAGGATCAGCTCAATATTCCCACATTCAGGTGATCGTCCGTCGTGGGCCGGTCCAACGTCGCCGTCCCCTGGCCCAATGACCAGTCTGGCCTATTACCCAAGTGCACAGCTGAGACCAAAGCAACACGATAAAACTGACAGAGATTCACCAGGCGCATTTGGGAAAGGACTGGTCGAAGAATAGTAATGTGATGGCATAATTATTATGGCACATGCGCATCTTGTGAGTGTTTGGAAAACATCAAATACATTTGGTTGTGTTATAAATGCTCGATAAATACTCATTCGATTCGTCAGCCAGTATTTTTATTTTGTGGATGCCCACCAGTAGTGATAACTATGTAGGTATCGTGTGCTTAGTAAAGTGAAACCCGTATAGTCGATATCAAACTTCGTGATTGGATCGGATCGAATCGGTCTACGTAGTCACATCACATCAATGTGATCGGACAAGGTAGTCAGATCAGATCAATACTTTGCTTGCTAAATCTCCATAACTATTCGCTGACCATGGATCACATTTCCCGCTTGCTTTTGACATTGTTATGCGAAACGGGTCTTTTTCGATCAACTACTATTCACCATGGGGGCATGAACGAGTTCACGCGTTTGTGGTCGGGACCAAATTGATGAATTCGTGTTATCAAGTTGACAGATTCGTCGAAAACTGCGAATCCCGAACAGTTCAGCGTTGCGATTGGAGTTGGACATCGGAATCGGGATCACGTTCGAAACCCCTAGTCACCGCCCTGAAGAGTGGTGATCAGAAGGCTAATCGCACACAATGCGTCAAAATATTGGTTAGAAGTATTCACGGTGCAGAGGCCTTCGCTATAGAGCGGAGTCACCGTCACAGGTGTACTGCGGTCATGTGCATTGATTTGAAATTCACTTCCATACTGTTATCATTATCACTGAACTTAGCCCAGCGACGGAAAAGTGACAGGAGTTCATCCAGCGTGTCGCATTTGACATCATTTCGGAGCACGCCTGAAGTAAACGCGATTCGTCATAAAAGAGTAATCAAAGTTCACCCCATGAACGTATGTACAACCAAAATTCACCAATGTCTCGGTCTGAGGAACATGGTCTGATTCTGGTGCAGCTATTCTTTGTGCGTTTCTTTGACTCGTGTCAGTCTTGGCTATCCTTCCACGGTCCACTGAGCGACGTGACGAAATTTGCCCCTGTGGGTTCGAGGTTGTCCCGCCGCCCGAAGCAGTCATGGTAGAAAAGCTGAAAGTAAGAACAGAGTGTGCTGCATAGCAAAAGAATGGTGGCCAACAATGTACAAACCTTGTTGATGTCATTCTTTACGGCAGTTGACATGGAATCCGCAGTTTTTCTTCATCGGTCTGTCTGCGCAAACGACGCGATCTTGACTTGCCCTGACCCGACCCTGAAATGGTCGGCCTCTTCATGCTCAAGCGTGGTGCCATTGTTTCAACACAATGTCCACAGAATCCGGTCCTTTGTCCATGGCCTTGCAAAAAAACCTTCAACGTTCCGATATTCAATACACGAAGTAGATCCAGTGGGAAGAGTGAAGCAATAAAACATCGATTGGCTGTGGGAATATACACAAACTGATTGTTTTCATTTTCCAGCATCTCAATGTATGTATATAGAAACAACCAACACCACAACATTGAGTTCCCGAGCGCTATATTTCCCCAATTTCGCTCCGTCACACGCTCTGAAATCTCATATGCATTGTGAGTGAAAATTTATCGTTTTGTGCCAAAATGTGTGCGCAATCAAACAATATACCATATTATAGAGATTTGAGAACAGATGACAATGTATATATTCAGCTGTGCGCATGATTGCAGCATGCGTGTGCTCAGGTATAAGAAAGTGGTCGTAAGATGTCGCTAGAGCTCACAAGTTACAAGTTGGCAGGTACCGAATCGCAACCCACATTTCCACCAAGGTGTATACATACCCACGCGGGTATGTGATGTATGTACTGTATGTATATCCACAATGTCACATGCACTGCACGCACGCATACTGATGCGAGATTTACCTTTGCCCTCTACGTGCATACATGTGTGCCATGTATAACTACTACAGCAACTTATGTAAAGTTCTATATGTGAAAAGTTTTGTTCCAGTCACCTGCTATTGGGTTGACTTTCGGCATTTTTAGTAGGATTTGTACTGATACTCCACTGCGATAAGGCTGATTTTTTATTTTTTTGTGGTGAACACATTTTTTTCATTATGTTTTTTGTCAGAATATTCAGGTTTTATCACTTGTGATTATTCATCAAAATAAAGTCAAGTCGAGGTGTAATGTCATCTGCTGATGTTGACAACATGTTAGCTCACCTACATGCATGTTGGCTGGCATTGAAAAAAATTTAAATAATTTTCAAACACTGATTTATTCCACTTGGTTGAGCGCCGCGCAACGATTGAGTGCATGACCAATAACGTAATCTGCCATCTCACACGCGGACGCGCCACGCCCTTCACTGTGCAAGTAAGATTTCCGTTTTTCTCA
>JASAMV010001587.1:0-17897 GCA_030248065.1 Rhynchonema sp. JSB1_4 | reverse complement strand
AAATAAAACAAACAAGAATGCACAGCATGATCAAGCGTGAGAAAAAGCACACATAATTATAAACTTTCACACGCGCAACTTTCCCACGGGGGATTAACAAAGCTTATCACAACCAATCAGCTAAGAGATTAGTGTCGCGCAAAGAAATGGGTGCGCGGCAGTTGAAATCATGCGCTTATATGCACGAAATCACTTATATCAATTCACGTACCTTTCACGAAATCGCTTGCAACGACCACACATGCTTTTAAGTCCAACCTACGCTCGGGAATTCAAATTAACACATGTGAAACGATCCATTATAAGCATACTTTCAGTATTAACGTGACTAACTCTCAAAACTGTCAAGCTGCAAACCAGCCACGCTCAATCCAACACAGCCGCCGCACACTTATTCGAAAACAATCAAACTATCACACAAAATCAACTGAATCCTGAATCGCACCCAAATTCCACCGTTTTTTGGGTAACCCAAAAACCCGTTTTTACACGGTGGACCGATCTGAAAGTTTCACACTTCTTTGACCTGCAGACGTACTCTCAAAAACAATCAAAACATCGCTCAACGCAAACCACATTAAGCCGTGCCAACCTCGCAAACCTGAACTCGAACACAAATTTTACCACTTTTTGGGTGACCCAAAAACCCGTTTTTACAGGGTGGACCAATCTGAAGTTTTCATCACAGTCAAACCCGCAGACAGGCTCTCCAAACCAATCAAAATATCAACCAAAACAAGTCACACACGGTCAGAATAATGCTCACAAAAACATTAGTTGTCCGACTAACCACCAAAAACTAAGTGAAACATCACCGGCCGTTTTCTCGCGATAGAAGCGATATTAATTTTTTGTACATCTTTCGCCATCGTCCCCACTACTAGACGAATCGAACGATATACGACTTGCCCGGCCTGATTCAGGATCCTTAGCGCAGTTGTCAACTGTCGCACTTTATGTCGCCGCCGAACACACGATTTTTCGGGTGGCTGAAAAACACTTTTCTACTGGGTGGATCGAGCTGAAATTTTCAGCGTTTTGTAACGGCTGGACGGCCACTCCAAAACAATCAAAACACCACTCAACACAAACCACGTTAAACCGCGCCAACCTCGCGAACCTGAACTCGAACACAAATTTCACAGCTTTTTGGGTGACCCAAAAACCGGTTTTTACAGGGTGGACCGATCTGAACTTTTCACACTTCTTTGACCTCCAGACGGACTCTGAAAAACAGTAAAAACATCGCTTAACCCAAACGACATTAAACCGCGCCAACCTCGCAAACCTGAACTCGAACACAAATTTTACAACTTTTTGGGTGACCCAAAAACCCGTTTTTACAGGGTGGACCAATCTGACGTTTTCATCACTTTCAAACCCGCAGACAGGCTCTCCAAACCAATCAAAATATCAACCAAAACAAGTCACACACGGTCAGAGTAATGCTCACAAAAAAACATTAGTTGTCCGACTAACCACCAAAACCTAACTGAAACATCACCGGCCGTTTTCTCGCGATAGAAGCGATATTAATTTTTTGTACATCTTTCGCCCCGGTCCCCACGACTAGACGAATCGAACGATATTCGGCTCGCCCGGCCTGATTCAGGATCCTTAGCGCAGTTGTCATCTGTCCCACTTTATGTGGCCGCCGGACACACAAATTTTCGGGTGGCTGAAAAACACCTTTCTACTGGGTGGATCGAGCTGAAATTTTCATCACTTTCAAACCCGCAGACAGGCTCCCCAAACCAATCAAAATATCAACCAAAACAAGTCACACACGGTCAGAGTAATGCTCACAAAAAACATTAGTTGTCCGACTAACCACCAAAACCTAAGTGAAACATCACCGGCCGTTTTCTCGCGATAGAAGCGATATTAATTTTTTGTACATCTTTCGCCCCGGTCCCCACGACTAGACGAATCGAACGATATACGGCTTGCCCGGCCTGATTCAGGATCCTTAGCGCAGTTGTCAACTGTCGCACTTTATGTGGCCGCCGAACACACAAATTTTCGGGTGGCTGAAAAACAACTTTCTACTGGGTGGATCGAGCTGAAATTTTCAGCGTTTTGTAACGGCTAGACTCCCACTCCAAAACAGTCAAAACATCATTAAAAACCAATCACACGTCACCACGCCAGAACCCCCGTTTTTAACACACAAGGTATAGGCAAAAATCACTAAATCCAGCCTGGTGATGTTTCACTTGAAAATTTCAAAAAAAAATTTCCGCGGTCTCTCATCCTATCGAACTGTCCTTTCGATAGACATATTACAAACCCCGCAACGCAAAACCGCGATCGTTCGGTTCCCAACCAAGGTATACGGAGGTTAACGGCCGTTAACCCCGTGATTGGTCAGACGTGTTCGCACCGACGAGGCCTGGCACCTCGACCGTCTATGAAAACCAGCCGAAACGGGCAAAACTCACTGCTGCTGTTGCGTCATCATCATTTAAATAAGCACACGAAGTTTTTTGTTTCGGACTTCAGGGTTACGTGAGTGGCAAGGACACGCAGAAGAAAGTCGTCCGGAATGTATTCAAACATGGAGATCTAGTCTTCAGCTCAGGTTGGAGGATTTCCGCGTTCAGTGCAGTCTGAGAGGAGATCTTGGCTGATGGCTTGTTCTAGTCACTGTAAAGTATTGATGTGCAGGTTATCGCAAAAGTGTAGTTTATCATACCGCTCGTACACGCACTAGGTGTCCTAACGGTGTGACAGCCAGTGGGTTCAATTGGTCAGTCACTTGTCGTCAGGTGTATAGTCCCGCCACGAACTCATGAGACGACTTATTTTGAAGTTGACTTGAACGGATCCAATAATGTTCCGGTTCCACGTATTTCGGAAATGAAAGAAAGAGAAATGCATGTATTTTTTAAAAACACGCTCTCCGCCTCGGTGCGTAAATTCCCTTTTGACTCCCAAAACATTTGTGTGTTGAACGATGTTGCTGTTCGCGTAAGCACGCAACAAATTGAGGTCAGCCAGCTGGAACTTGTCATCATGTCTCTCGGCCCAATCTCTTTCTTTTGTTTGCGAAAACCCGTGCAACCGGCGCATTTTTGAATCTGGCCAAGCAGGCTTTAAAAAGATTCGTCTCATGAGCACGTGGTTGGACTATACTGCAATGTTTATTGACTCAAAAATGTTTCACGGCCAGCATTACATCTGAACAATTATATAGCATAAACAGTTCGCGGTCTATTCGGAGAAAAACTAACCAACAATAAAAATAAGTTGTTTTTTTTGCAATACCCCAACTTGAAACACCTTGAAAATAAACGATTACTGTTTTGGTGATTGCTGGTATGTTTGTTTGTTTGATTACTTTTATTGAAAAAATTCGTTCTCATTACACAGGCGATCTACTCTACATGGACGAGCAGGGCTATCTGTACTTCAAAGACCGAACCGGTGACACGTACAGATGGAAGGGTGAGAACGTGTCAACGACTGAGGTCGAGACAGTGTTGCATCGATTGTTGTCATTGTCGGATGCCACTGTGTATGGCGTTGAGATACCAGGTGCGTTCGCTGTACTGTATTTATTTATTGATTTGAGTTTTTGCACCCCCAGTGCCGGGTGAATGCAAACGCAAACGGCCCATTGTTGTTTTTTTTCAAAATGGGCCAGCGGCCCATTGGTGGCCCATTTGCTAAAAATCTAGTGGTTCTTTCTTACTTCAGTACTGGCTCCCTGAATTTCTAGTGGCTCATTTGCCAAAATCTTGTGGCTGATTCAAAATTTTAGTGGCCCAATGATCCACCATCCAGGGTTTATTTTTTCAAAATGGGCTTGTAGCAAGAAGCTAGTAAAATCAAAAATTTAGTAGCTTTTTTGCCGCTGAAAAGCAAATTTACTAGCTTTTTTGGCCAACATGCAAAATTTAGTAGCTTATAGGCTACTACACTCGAAAATTTACTAGCTTTTCAAAAAATTTAGTAGCTAAAAAGCTACTAAATTTGGTTA
Source organism: Rhynchonema sp. JSB1_4 (assembly GCA_030248065.1). Lineage (NCBI taxonomy): Eukaryota > Metazoa > Nematoda > Chromadorea > Monhysterida > Xyalidae > Rhynchonema > Rhynchonema sp. JSB1_4. The sequence continues at coordinate 13,915 of JASAMV010001587.1, read as the reverse complement.
AAAAAATCCATGCCACCATCAGTGGCAAAAAACCTGATATACATAGTCTAACCAAGTGAACATGGCACTCCTGTCAGCGTCAGGTCATGTGTGTACCGGTAGCCTAAGCCTAACCCTGAAAGAAAGCCAGTGCAGCTGTACATTGGTGGATGTTTCCTTCATATGGGCATGTCTTCCTGGCTGGCAGCCTAAGCCTAAGCCTATGAACAAGCCTAAGCCCAAGTCTAGGTTCAAGTCTGATCCGAAGCCAATTTATCAAGTGTAGGGGTGATGTTTCACTCGTGGGTCACGAGCGACATGAATACCCACCTCTAACAAGATTTTTTTTCATCCCTGACATTTTTTATTTTTCGGGCTTTTTTCGGGGGTTTTCGTTTTCGGGGTTTTTCATTTTCGGGTTTTTTTTCTGGGTTTTCCGTTTCGGGTTTTTTTTTCGGGGTTTTCGACGGCCACCCCATTGAACTGACTGAGTAACAAACCGAAAAAATGTCAAATAAGTCTCCTGGGGCCTGTTTGGGACACACATCGGATTTGATATCATAGAAAAAAATCCCAAACAAGACTCCACTGTGTAAGCATATGAAACATTGTCGAAAATGACCATAGATGGGGGCTTATTCGGAAAATATTCCTTGATAAGCCCCACAGTTGAGTTACTCGGGGTATACTTGCGTATTTTTCCGCAAAATATATTTTTGGAAAAAAAACCGTTTTTTTCCGAAAAAAACCGTTTTTTTTCCAAATATTTTTCCAGTACTTAAGGATACCCATGGTTCAAAAACGCCTATTTTGGAGAAAATTTTGACGGGAAATGGCCTGAAACAGGCTAAAAATGCACTTGGAGATTAAAAAGTGCTCATTTTGAACTTTTTAGGACCGATTTACATTGGTTTTTACAACATCCTTTCGCAACCTTTGAAAATGTTTCGGAAATTTTTGGAAAAAAAACCGTTTTTTCCAAAAGTTGCCACTTGGAAAAATTTCCGGAAAAATAAAAACGTATTTTTCCGGGCCTCGGAAAAAAAACGGTTTTTTTTTCGGTTTTTTTTCGGAAAAAAACGGTTTTTTTTCCGGCCCGCAAGTATAACTCGGGGGGACATATTTGTCATTCTCCGGTACGATGACAACTTTTTAGGCACAGACGGTCGTGCGGGCATGGCGGCCATCGTTGATGAGAATGATAATACGGACTTGAAATCGCTGAATCGAGGTTTCAAAACCAATCTGCCCGCCTACGCCCGGCCGGTGTTTCTGCGCATTTGCAAGAAAGTCGATACCACAGGTAATCTTGTTTGGTTGGGATTTTTATGCAGTCAGCAGTTCTCTTTACAGTGACATGTGACAGTGATAGGTAACTGTAACGGACAGGATTTTTGTGTCGTAAAAAGCACTTCACACGTACGTTTTTGGGTGGTCGGTCACTATATAGAGGACAGACTGCGTTGGGATGTTGTGTTACCCTCTGAACACTTTTAGCTGATTTTACTGTATGTCTTTCGAATGACATGATTATAATGCCGATTACATTCGTTTTTTTAATACCAATTCTTATGTTTCACACAGGCACGTACAAACTGAAAAAGTTTGACCTGCAAAAAGACGGCTATGATCTGGACAAATGCAAGGACGACCCCTTGTATTATTTAAACGGCAAAACTGGTGAATACGAACGATTAACCAGTGAAATATTGAGTGATATCAAAGCCGAGAAGTTACGGTTCTGAATTTTTGTTTTCACCTTTTTGCAATTCAAAGAATTTGTCCATTTCGTTCTGGTCTCATTTGTTTCCACCAACCTTCTCTTGCGTTATTCCACATTTGATTGACACTCCTTATATTTTTTGCTCCATTTTCTCACTTTCACGTTTGATTCGTTTGTGGCTCAAAATTAAGGTCCAGTTTTTCATTCACAATTGTCAAATGATTGTTGACAGGGTGTTTTTTTTAGAAATTTAGCGTTTTGTCACCAGCATTTGCAGCGTGAAGGGCGTGCATGCAATAACCAGTACCAAGGAAAATGAGCTGGATTTGTTTGCAGGTTACGGTTCTTACTTTCTCTCTTCTCTTGAAAGAGCTTTCTGTCTTTTGATCTTTTTCGGTTGGAGTTTCAACGCATCTTCCCGTTTATCTTGCCCAATTTGTCTTGCTTGGTTGAAAACTTTCTGTCAAGACGGATTGTATATTTGGAATATTATAGTAGAATGAGGTGATTTCATATTTATATAATTTGGCATCTTTACTCCCATGATTTAGAGCCGGTTGATTGCAGAGTTGGATTTCATGTTCGTTGGTCGTATTTTTTTGTATTCTGTGCTTTACGGTGCAACAATATCGTATGTTTTCAACATGACTGGATGCAATAGAATGTGACTTAGTTTCATTTGGCAATTTGGAGCTGTGATTAGGCATGACGACTGTTTTAGTCTGGCATTGTTTATTTATAGATTTCTGATTTGAGTCTGTCCTTGTTTATTAACAGACTTCTGATTCTATTTCAAACGGAGAAAATTCATATTTAGCAGCCTTGTGTGTGTTTAGGTGGGCAAGCACGAGCGTTAGAAGCAGTTGGCAGTATTTTGCTTTGCTGAACGTTGTTGTTCGTGAGCAGTGACCAAATCTTTGTTAATTCTTCCTCAACACTTTTCAACGCGCCTTGTAATGCCATTGCAAAATTCACTTCTTTCTGCTCGATTTTTATAAAAATGGCGATATTTTGAAATGACACCTTGTTTTATGCAACCGAAATTCTTCGTATTACACATATCTTATGCCTTCATGCAGAGTGTATTGTATACGTTCTCCAAATCACGAATAAATACTGGGACATCTTGTTGTGGAAACTTTTGTATGACGCAATAGTAGCTGTTGGTTCCTGAAACCGAGCGCTGAGCTTGTAGCGTTTATTTGTGGAGTCTGAACCTTTACTGATGCTGAATCTGATCAATGTGGTTGAATTCGGTTGTTCATGTGAAACATCATGCCTAAACTTGCTTGACCAACTAATGTTTCAAGTCATTCAGCTCAACCTCGCAACCCTGTGATCAGACGTTGTTGCTAGTCATGTCCATCGTGCCTAGAATGTGTTCGTTATGTCGTTGCGTGCTTCGTTGCTGCAGTGTACATCCAACAGGTCACGTGCAACCACAACAGTTAACCGCTGCTGTTAGCTGGATGCAGTCAAATGGTATCATCACCACCAGGAGATTCGTTAGTGTAAGTTTGGGGTGTATTTTGTTTATCGTGACCGGACAGATGTCGGGGTATCATAGCTGGAGTTCAGTTTCGTTATTTAGCTGGTCGAGGAATGAACATTGCTGCAAACAACAACAATGTCTGCGTAAATAGCCTGAGTTTTGTACTTGTGCTTGCTTGGCTGAACTGAAATATAATTTTTGGTCGCTAAAGATGGGGTAGATTTGCATGAAAGTGAGGGGGGCAGAAGTAAGCAGCTATAAGTGCAACGTGCATTTTCCACTATTGTGCGACGATTCAGTCCCGGGGCACAGGTTCAGGCCCGGCTGGAGCCTAAGCCTATAAATGGGTCAAACCTGCTGGGCCTGAATCGGCCGGGCCTGAAAAACTGGAACTAAAATGGTCGGGCCTGAACTTCCGGACCTGAAAAGTCGCGGAATAATTTTCCACACCAGGTGTTTCAGCGCGGCGCGCGTCCTGGAGGTCGACGACTGGTCGATATGTCCACCAAACACAAAAAGCCAAAAGAACGAAGTCCGCAGTTTTCGGAAGCGGAAAAACAGTTTTTAGTCCCGAGATCCAGGAGTGCCCTGTGGCGACCTTTCGCATTCACTGTCGGGGTTGGTGGCTTTTGATCGTCAGTTTTGCGGTTGAAGCTTCGACGTTTATTTTGTTGTATTTCAAGATTTTATCTGATTCACTCAACCAATGACCTTGCCTAGGCGTAGACAGGACTCCAAATAATTTTTTTCAATAATTTGCAAAATACAACAGTTACACAATGCTCCCGCATCCCTTGCCAAGTCCGGATTTGTTGTGTATGTGATTCATAAATTTATGCTGATGTTCCGGAACGAATTGTACTTCATTTTTAGCAAGAGCCCCTGTCCACTTTTTGGTGTCGGTTTGCCATCAGTAACCGCAAACGTCTCTCTTATCAAGTTCCATTCTCTCTTTGGTGACTGATAGATAGCCTAGCCTCCGGTTATCTCTTTGTAGGGAACAAGACGTAATTAGCACAGGCCCGAAACCAAAACCTTACGTACTAATCTTGGCTGACTTTCAGGTGTGTGGCGTTTCCTACGTGGGTTCGGTCGTGGCCAAGTTCGAAAACGACGCGAAACGAGCGCAATCCTATTTCGATCAGTTCAGAATGAAACGGGGCGAATATAGGAGTTGGGTTGGTTTTGGTGTACTTTCAGGATAATTTTAAGTTAGGCTAGGAGTTTGTTTTTTTGTCGGTTGTCCTGCTGAGTTATAAAGTGCCATTGTTTGGATCGCCTGTTCTCTGCCATGTCCATCGCGCGTGTTACATCAACTGTCAAATTACCAGCACAGACCCGATTGTGTGACCAAGTATACTCTGGCAATTCTTTTGGGAGAAACTTTTCAACCGCGTTGCCTGATCCGTAAAGCGCATTATACGTGCACTGGCTACTGAAGTCACGTGACCGTTATAGCCAGTGCACGCATCATGAGCTTTACGGATCAGGCAACGCGTTTGAAAAGTTTCTCCCAAAAGAATTGTCAGGGTATATGCGGGCGTTAAGTGCGGTTTTTATTGTTCGTTGAAAAACGTCTTTTTTTGGAAAAAAACCGTTTTTTTAATATTTCGGGTCGAAAAAGTATGGTGTGTGGGGCAAAATATATGCACATAACACAAAAGTGGGGTATACACCTCATTTACACCAATAATTCCATAGTTTTTTTAGACACTTTTTAGGTGCAATTTGCACCTAAAAAATCAGAATTGCACCTAAAAATTCAGGGTTAGGTGCAAGGTTGCACCTAAAATTTTGGGCCCTTATTTGCTTAATTTAGCATTTTATACAGCATCTTTTAAGGTTGGAAAGCTTAGAAACAAAAAAAAATGCGCTGCGCGGCTTTTCATTCCTTCCAATAAATTCCATCGAAGCATTTGGTCGACATTGACAAAAAATATTGATCTGATTGATCGATTTCGTACACAGTTAGTATACTCTGGCAATTCTTTTGGGTAGAAACTTTTCAACCTCGTTGCCTGATCCGTAAAGCGCATTATGCGCGCACTGGCTACGGAAGTCACGTGACCGCTATAGCCAGTGCACGCATCATGCGCTTTACGGATCAGGCAACGCGTTTGAAAAGTTTCTCCCAAAAGAATTGTCGGAGTATAACCTGGTGTGCTGGTGATAAGATTCAAAACAAATACATGCTGTACTAGGATCAGTGTAGTTCCTGGTCCGGCGAGGCGGTTAGTGAACCTACCCACTTTGTCGGCGCGGCGGTTAGTGTGCCTCCCTGTGGGGGGAAGGAGGGGGGAAGACCAAAATTCAGGAAAAAGTCCTTTCAGGTAAAAAATTTGACCTATTTTTGCTTTTTTGGAAAAAATTCTCCATAAATAGGGTTTTTTGGCGACTTTTGACAACATTGACCTGAAAATTACCCATTTTAGGCCTAAAATGCCCACCTTGGGCTTAAAAATGCCTATTTTAGGCAAAAATTGCGGCGGTTAGTGTACCTGGTGCGGCGGTTAGTGTACTAGTGTACCTTGGTCGCGGCGGTTAGTGTACCTTAGGAGGGGGCCCCCTCCCCCCAGGAACTACACTGACCAGAACTAGAGCAGAGCATGACAACAGTATTAGATACCCACACAGTAAATGAACAGCGAAAGTAATTGATTCGTACGTGACCCCCAAATGTGGATATGGTGACATGAAAATTTTACTGTTTCGTTTTCTTCTCAATCGGTTCTCAATAATGAAACTGGTACAAAATGTGCTACAAAATGTTGAACTTTCCCTGAAAAGTTTGCTTTTGCTAAAGGAAAAGGCATTCATTGCGTTACAACTTTATTGAACTTCTAAAAGCACGCAAATAGCATTGAACACACAACCTGGCAAAAAAGCCTAAAATTGGCGTTTTTTGTCCAAAATAGGGGTTGCACCTACTTTGGCCAGCTTGCACCTAAAAATTGGGGGGTTGCACCTAAGTTGCACCTAGTGAATTTTGAAAAAAAAAACCCTGATTATAATTCGATCCGTGCATCGAGCCCAAAAATGACCCGAAGTGAAAAACTCACCCATGTGTGTTGCGAAACCGTCAGTTTCTTCGGGAAATAAGGATAAAAAAGCCGATAAAGAACGTCCTAGAAAAACATATTGAAAGCTATTAGGGCCTACGAAAAAAACGATTTTTTTCGTAAAAAACGTTGTTCTTCGCTGGTCAGCATATGACAAAGTTTGATCTCGATGTCTACCCTCTCAATTTCACAATTTTTTCAGCTGCGCGAAAAGTGGAATCAACTGAGCCCAGGCACCCAGCTGCTGTACGCACTGATCGGCTCGAACGTACTGGTGTTCCTGGCGTGGCATTTTGTACCCCTGCAACCGATTATGACCAGATACTTTATGAACGGGTTCTACATGAGTGAGTGGAGATCACTGGGTTGATTTAGAATGTGTATGATTTTGTTTGAACCAGTGGTGTCGTTGAGAATTCGACATTTTCCCATTCCCAACCCAATTTTCGCGAAATTTCCCATACATGTTCCCCCCCAAACGACACCAACACCCACATAGTTGCAAGCCAAAATTCGCAAGTGGCAGTGTGGCTCTCTGTTTGTTTGATTTCCGATCTGGCGCTGGTGCCCTTTCTAAAACAATGGTGGTCGGTTTAAACGTTAATCAGATCCGCCATTGCAGAATCGCTGTGTCTGCCCATGTTGCTATCCTCGTTCTCCCACTACAACATTCTCCACCTCGGCCTCAACATGTACGTGCTGTATTCGTTTGGCGGCCCCGTGATTGATCGATTCTTTGGCGTTGAACAATTTGCCGGATTCTATATTTCGGCCGGTTGGTGTCGGCGTTATTCTCTAATTTCTGCGTTTTTGTGCAATAAATTTGTTCAATGCTCATCGCGCTGATAACGACCTGGGGCATCTCCAGTTTGTATGACGAATGTAGATGCACATGGCGTGCTGTGGGATAGACCACTGGCAGGCTCGATGTTTGTACCCTTGGTGCACCGCCCGGCTGTGAGAACAGGAGTGAAACAAAGAAAACACATTACTGTTGGTTGAATGTGCTTCATCCTCATCCACCTGCCGTTCATGTCTCTATAAAGCAGGTAGACTGTAAATGAATATTTGTGAAGAAAACAAAGACAAAGAACGTTCCTTTTTCAGCCGTCGCATCCTCATTGGCTGGCATTCTTCACAAGGCGTCCAAACGGCAGCCAATCGCCGCCCTCGGCGCGGTTCGTCGCTTCCGTTATATGGCTGATTAATGATAGATTGCACAGCCATGTATTATATTTTTTTTGCTTTTCGCTGGCGTTTTGACAATTTGTGAGTCCGTTCTATTGTTTTTTTTGTAAAAAAAATTCTTCTGCGAGTTTCGTGCCCGACGCGAAACAGTTTTTTGAAGATGGACGACACCTGGCTGAACTATTTATACTACGGCCTTTAAACTGCGGCCTTTTTCATTCAGCTGTAAGGTCGATATCAATGGTAGTTTAGGCACGGCAGGAAACTACTTTTGCCGCATCGTGTTTGTATTGTCAAAATTTATGAACATCAAAAATCTAATTTGTTTCAGTCCGGCGCGATTCTGGCTGTGTTGTCCTACACTTGTGTGCGTTTACCCGATGCTCAACTGCAGATCATTTTCCTGCCTTTCTTCACGTTTTCGGCCGGCACGGTGTGTATGTTTTCTCTTCCATTGTATTTATGTTATTTTCTTTTCCATTGCACTTCCTTACATAATACATTTGGTATGCAGGCCCTGATAGCCATCGTCGGTGTGGATGCACTGGGTCTGGTCTTGGGCTGGCGTATGTTTGATCACGCGTGTCATTTGGGCGGCAGTTTGTTTGGCATGTCAGTGTTCTCTTTTATTTTATTTTGTTGAAAAAAAAGGATTAGAAAATGGTGCACTTTCTTTTCAGTTGGTACGCTGCCTACGGCCAACCGTGGTTGTGGTCGCCTGAAGCCAGGGCAAGAATTCAACGAAGGTGGTTGGAATATAAGAGAAAGCAATAAAACTTCTTGATTAAGAGCCTGGCCACGGTAGGATCTTCAGCTTGTGTTCGCAAATTTCTGACCCCCCGTTTTTATGTAATCGATGGATTACGCTAACATTGAATGACAAAAAACTCTCACGCGACCCCTGGCGCAGTCCTCTATATTTCGAGATAGAGGACCAAATAGGTGGTCAGGTCGCGTTTTTTGCTTTTTGACGATTTTTCAATATTTTGACCTATAATTCAGTGGTGTGTAGGAATGCTATAAAATGACTTTGCACATCTAGTTGGGCAACACTTAGCTCTCCAACGCCTGGTCACGCTTTTCACCGAAGTGGAAGTCCATGTATCTATTGCAGTGTACATGGGCCCAAACTGGTGCAAAAACCACGCATATAAATGCTCATATTTAAAAAAAGTAAGCAGGCTGCTGCACATTGTTACATGTGCTGTGGGGTTTTTGCATGCGCTGAGTTCAATTCTGATGCTCAAAATAAACAAATAGCCGCTAGGATTGCCGAAAAACAATTAGTGTGGCATGTTGTTTCCAAAACGTGCTAGTTTTGCCAAAAATATGTTGACTCGTTGCTGTTGTCTTTGTGACATAACCAGACATTTAAATCTCGTGCATTATACGAATAATGTGCATCAAACTAATGTATTTTCACGTATTCTACTCACCAACACTCCGGCGTGCATTTTGGTCACATGTCTCTTCTAAGGTGTTTAAAGCAGTCATATCCCATTAGAAGCCATCTCACTGATTTGGCTCATAATTAGTGTCTGGGGGTTTGTTTGGGTGCTAAATCAGAATTTCTGATTAGTTTTTGCATATCCCTTCTGATGATTTTTTAAAATGGCTACAACTTTCTCATTAAAGGTGATATGAGACCGTGGTAGCCATTTCAAACATTAAAGGCTGTGTGCAAGAAATAGTTGATGGCGCTTGTTTTCGGCCATTGTTTTCGGAAATGGTGACTAGGCATTAGAAACAAAGATTCAGCAACTGGATTTCCATTTGGGTGCTCCGTAATGTTACACTGATGCAATGCACTTTGTCACGAGGAGTAAAACGACAAAAAGTTTGAGGCCCTCCTGCGCAAAGCATAGGCTGTGTGAATCCCTGATACTTCCCCAAATTTCTCTCCGTCGAATGTGATGCAAAACATTGTAAGAAACACCATGTTTGATGAATGGTAAACGAGACAATCCAAAAAATCAAGCCGTAATGCACCCGTTTATTTCGCTCTGTAATTTTAAGCGTCCACGAGACAAATGAAGATGCGCTTGATAAGTCAGCAAATTTTGCCAACAATTATGGATTAAAATTGCGCATTTCTGTTTCTATTTGATAATTTTTGAAAATGGCTACAACTGGAAAATATGGCAGCTTGGCTAATTTCAACGCACGTCACGGGCCCTTTTTCACTAGACTGCATAGACTGCATCACACGCATTTGATAGAATGCAGATTTTCTACAGTAACCCGGCTGGAAACTTGAAAATTACAGGGTTGCTGTTATACACAGGGTTGGGCAAAAAAAAACGACGGCGTTTTTTCTTAAAAAAAACGACGTTTTTTTTTTAAAAAACGCCTGGGTCGTTTTTCGTTTTTTTTTAAATCCTGAATTTCCTTGATTTTCCCTGATTTTTCAGGGAAAGTACCCTGATTATCAAGGAAAATCAATTTTTTGTCCCATTTTTTTCAAAAAATTTTCGACCAATTTTTACTTTGTCGAGATACGTCGATATACGGAGTTTGACTTTCAGTGATGACCCCGGCCAAAGTTGGTCCCATGATGCGGGTCTGATATGGGATCTTAGCAACTCGCTAGGAAAGGGTTGAAACCCGTTTATTTTGCCTCAGAACACATAGAATTACTTCATTTAACCACGTTTTCTTCCCAACATGAACGTTTTCCAATTTTTTGGGGGCATATTTTGGTCATCTGGGCGTTTTAAAAAAAACGTTTTTAAAAAAAACGTTTTTTTTTAAAAAAACGATTTTTTGAAAAAAAAACGTTTTTTGCCCAACCCTGGTTATACATGTTTGCGTGTATTAACTTTGCGTAAACACTCCTGTTTTGCACGAAAATACCGCATTCTACAGTAACCCAATGCAGTCTAGTCATGATTTTGAAAATTTTCAATCGCGTGTATTATCTTTGAATTAGACTGCATTTCCATGCAGTCAATGCAGTCAAGTCATGTTTATGTTTTTTAAAATGGGTTATGGTATGTGCATTTCGTGTGTTATTGCGGTGTGCGCAAATTACAACGTACAAATTAATAAATAACACGGCACATCACAGTTAAGGCGGAAATTCATGGTATTTCAGACATCACGTAAAAACGTGGGTCAAAATAAAGTAATTTGATTGAAATCGTTTGCATATTTATATGACGAGATTCGATTTGATCAGAAACTGCGATTCTATGCAGAAGAAAGAGGTACAACGAACAACATAAGAAATCTTTAGAAATCTGGAATAAAGTCCATCGCAAAGAAATGAAAGATAGACCACCTTATGCTCAATAGAATAGAATACAGTACAAAAGCAAAAGAGCAAGTGGAAAAACCACTGTACTGAATGACAATAACAGTGATTAAAATGTTGAAAAAACATTTGCAGCATAAACCAATCTGTATTAGTCACTGAGCAGTGTCCGGTTGTTGTTGGGGAGGCTCATACTGTACGTCGGCAACAGGCGGACTTCGAGACCGAGGAATTTGTACATATGAATCAGTAGCGCTTGTTTCTGGCGGGCCGGTTTCTGTCCGTATATCATGCCGAGCGATGAGAAGTGAATTTGCACCCAATCATCAATTTTTGCCTGATGAGCCAAGTCCTCAATTGGCCTAATGAAAATGTAGGGCTATCGGGTGAACAGGCATTGGTGGTCAATATGCACTAATTTATGGCATCGCAACACGTTGCCGTCGCTGTCCATTTCCTCATCCTCCTCAGATATGAAAAACCATCGTTCGGACTTCTTGCCCAGCTTGTCATGTATGACGAACTTCTGCAATGTGGGTGGTGTCACGTGGGTGTCTAGCGGTACGAAATTTGAAAAATGTATTGAAATTGTGCTGACCTGGCATGTTGCGCATCGAGCCCTGACAATTTCTCCGATCTCAATGTTCGGGAACGTCGTGGACATCACATCCAAATCGTCAATTTTGAATGCCAACTGCAAGTAGCACAGTCATGTCATCTGATTGTCTTCATACGTAAAAAGTTTGTGTTACAACCGTTTTTCCAGCTGCTGTTGTCACATCGATAGTAGGTGAATTGCAGTGGTCAGAAGCAGCTCTAATGCGGGTCGCAGCAGCCTCCTCGAGCAGAAGCGAATCAAGATTGGTGAGCACGATTGGTGTTCGTGACAAGTGATGCCTGCCCGGTTGTTTCAGTGCTTGCTGCATTTCATGTGTGTGGGCTGTAATGATAAAAATGTTTTTATGGTTCCATGGGAAGCATGGTTTAAAGTTGTGACTGTTAACCTGCATTTTTCTCGAAAAACACCATGTTCGAAATCGTGTAGAAATCGGCTGGCCCCTACGGTACAGTTCGTCTGATTGGCGGGATCAGCATCTCGTACACACGGTCGCCGTCCTGCGATTTGGTGAGTCTGATTGCAGGATCTGAAAAGTGAACGTGCATTGCAACCACATTGCTTTCTGGAAACAAATTGGCTAAATATTACCGATTTTTTTCGCCCGTTTCAGTGTCCACTCGGGTGCTTTTGGCGGAGGATTGTACGGTAACCCGTCAACGAACTCTGTTCTCAGTTTGTCGTGCAGAACTTCATCCGCCATGTCTGGTAGCGAAGACGGCGGCGGTTTTGGTGGAACTGAAACTGAACTGAACTGAACTGAAAATTTCCTGTGTGCATTTCCTAATTTGTATTTTTTTAAATTGGTAATTTATAACAGGCATTTTATTGTCCGCATTAAAAATGATGGCGTTTACACTTTTAACGAATTTTGCTTACTTCCCATTCGTTCCGCTAAGTCTGCCCTCTCTAGCAGTTGATCTTCAAGTTGTCGAGCTTCAATTTGTTGCACTGCTGCATTGCTCTAAAAGTGAGATCACAATTGGGCTGTTTCCGACAAGAAGCACTTTATTTTTTGCAAAATACAGTTATTAAAACTGTGTAAGACTGCAATCAAAAGATTCAAATGTTGTTGGATGTTTCATTTATTGTCACGCAGTCTTACCAGCCTCTTACCTGTCTCATTCGGGATTTTCGGCGCTCAGTTTGTGTCGGGAGTCTTTGCCTAGCGACACGTCTGTCAGCGCCACTGGATGCCAACGGTAGAACCAAGTCTGTTATTGTCTTACTTTATTCCCCACATTTAAAGCAATTAAAAAAATTTTCCTGACTAAATTAAAAAAAATTAAAAGCACAGAACCAACCGGATGGATCTATTGATACTTCCTGACCGACACGGCCGTTGTCGGGATGGCCGGCCCCAATGTCCACCATTTGTTGCATGAACGTGTCCATGTCTGCGGCACGGTTCGTAACGTCATCGCCGTCGTCATCAACTTCTTCCTCATCACCGTGCTGGTCTGTGTATGTGGTGAATACAATAATTATTTTCAAATGAGTACCAACTTTCTCCTCATAACCGTGCTGGTCTGTGTATGTGGTGAATACAATAATTATTTTCAACTGAGTAGTGTCAATTATCTAATTTTCAGGGTTGTATCGAACCTGGCTTGTTCGTTGCCGCGTGGCGTGTCACCTCCTCTTCATCATCGCTCATCACCTCCAGCACCGTTCTCGCTCCCCTGTTTGCTTTCCTTCTTGTTTCGACGCGACCTGTGTGGACGTTTTCACAATTGTATAGTACATAACAAAGATGACAGTTAGCGTATTGAACACAGCGTGAAAAGTTTACAGTATATTGGACATTGAAAACATAAAAAACTGCACCTTTTTGTTTCTAGACAGCGCCTTCGTCACGGGGTAGCATATTATGTTCAAGTACGATTTTGACGGTTGATCACTTTGTACGGCCGCCGTGAGTTTCTCCACCCCTTTCACCTGCACGTTCTCGGTCGTCATAATAAATAAACTAGTAAATCAACAATTTAAAATAAACAATTTAAAGGAGAAACAAGATTGTTACCATCAACGTGAAAAACGGCAACGATGCCTTGGCGCGTTGACACAAGTCCAGAGCCACAAGTGCCACGTGCTCGCAGTAGTAGTATCGTGTGAATGTGAGGCACGGCTTGCCACCATTGCAACTGCGGCACAACAGCCAACTGAATTGTTTCAGTGCAATAGGCCCATTGTCTCCGACCATTTTCTCGTCCATGTTGTCGACGATGACAGTTGATAGTTTCGATTTCTGTAGGTTATACTCAATATAAAAAACACTTATTATATCTTGGTGCTATTTCATGTTATTTTTCATGTGTCATTTGTTTGTCGCTAACCGTGCCAGGTTTCGGTCGTGCGGTTCCAACAGCTCGCACCCACGAAGTGATGGGTTCGGTTTCGGGATTGGAATTTTCGTCTTTTGCCATATACATGAGCTCCATATTCTGCCGACTGTTTTCAACGTTGACGAACGTTTGTGCCCAAACGATGCCGGACACTCCACGAGGGAATTCCATGTGTTCTGTGGCATTCAATGACATTTTTGTCACTGACTTTCTCGAGTATTGTTTTTGTATAGTGAACTTACGGTACAAATTCATCAGCG
>JASAMV010001586.1:0-38870 GCA_030248065.1 Rhynchonema sp. JSB1_4 | reverse complement strand
AGTAAGGTCAATAAAAAAAGAAACAAAAAATACCTAAAGCTATTCGGAGCGATCTTCTTTTGCTACATCTGGCTAACCAAAGTGGCAACACCTTATCCAACATTTACCTACTTGGAACAATATAATTCAGGCTCATGAAATAAAAACTGCACAAAAAATGTAAAAAAAGAAGTTTACATGTCTCTCAAGCAACGGTGCCTGACGCATAAATTATGCATTTTAGCAACTTATCCGTTGGCAGTTTACGTGCTTTGTTTGACACAATAAAGCCGAAATAGTCAAGCACCAGTCATGACGTGATTTCTTGGTGTAGGTTCCAGTCTCTTGCCAGTTCTCGCGTCTGAGAACCTAAACCTTTCGAACACACTTTCACCTCGGCGGTCATTATTCACGTGGTGTTGTAATGTGCGATAGTCTAGAAAACGAAAATAACCATGTGCATGCCATAAGATATTTGAGGTATGCACACTTTGCGCTACGGTTTTGGCAACCTGCCCCCAACAATTCAAATTAGTTCTGAAGTGACTAACACAATGTTTCTTTGTTGCTGATGTGGGTCAACCCGAAGGCTTTGCGCGATGTTGGTCACTCTAACAACTCTAAACTCTCTACTTCTTTAATTCTTTTGCATTCTCCCTATCGATTATGCACTTAACTGCACATTATTAGGTTAAACACGTGTGAGGCGCATTGCGCAATCACGGGTGTGTCCACAAGATAAAACTGAGATGAAATGCAAATAGCCGTTAAAGAACTTTCATTTCTCATGCTGCTGGAGTGTTTGCTACTTTGTTCTTTGTTCAATACGTGATAAATGCAAGTTTATTGACGAAAAGTTGGATTCTGGCGGCACACGTTTCATTTCAAATCCACTAATTTATTCTGATTTCGATGAACAAAGACAATGAAAGTTAGTTTTGACAAACGCTCAATCAGTCGTAACCAATATGGCCTACACTGCAACTTTACACTTGCGATATTTGATCAGCGAGCTTGGGATACTCTTTTGCCAGTGCTTCTGGCGAAAGGTTTTGGAAGTCTTCGGCCATCCAACCTGAAAAGAGTTCACAAATACAAATACAGAAGGTGTCCCACACGCTTCTCAATGTATCCCACCACTAACCTGGAGCAACGACACAAGCTGTCAATGTGTATGCGTTGTTGTCCCCCATCACCCGTGTGTCAAAGGGTGTCCCAGGAGGGCAATGCATGTTGATAGTGGAATGTTGCGTCATTTAGTGGGTCACCCAATGTGATCGAGTCCATCTCACCACTGCTCGGGTTGATTGATCAAACCTGCGGACAGTCTTCGGGAGTATCAACTTTGAAAGCCTTTGAAACTTTGGATCTTGGGTTTCCTCAGGCGAGACCACGCACGTTACCAAGCAGGCTGACGTGGTTGCCCTACATCATAATCCAGTCGTGGTGATTAGTCGTTGCCTTCAAAGTTGATATTCGGCCCAATAAACATCATGCACACATACAAAGTGCATAATGCTTGATTGGTTCAATCGATTACGAATACTACTGTACATACCATGTTGCACCCGACAATAATGAAAGTACTTTAACACATGGCATTCCCAGCCAAAAAGTTAACAATTATGGATATGGATAATCTGGAGGGGTTTGGTTTGGTGTGGAGTTGTTGTTTGCTGTGTTTTTGGTGGATGTGTGTGTTTGGCTGTTTGTGAAGTGCTTGTTTGGCGCGTGCTGTTTGGAGACGGGCCGGAGATTTGAGATTGCTTTTCTTTTTTCTCTCCTTGTTTTGATGTGCGCGCGAAGACTGCGTTGTCGTGAGATTGAAGAAGAACGTTGCCTTTGTGGGTTTGCCTGTTTGATTGGCTGGGTGTTGATTGAGTTCGCGCCGGGAAATTGGTTTGTCTCTGTTTGGTATAGCTGAACCTTGTTTTTCGTGCCTTGAACTGCAGTGGTGCGCTGTTCGTTCTTTTGCGTGCCGGGAACCTTTTCTTTTTGCCCCTTGGGGCATTTTTCTTTCTTGTGTGTTCTTTTATATCGCGCAGCGCAAACAGAGAACCCGGGATATCGCGAGTTTTTGTTCCGCAAGCAATGGTTCTAGAAGAAAATGTCGACCATGACTTTTCTAGTAATCCGCCTGAGCGCATGAGGTGTGGGGGTTAGTTTGGATGCTGTCTTTTTGGCAGGATATCGAAGCTTGGTGGTTATCGTGACATAGGCCAATTTTGTGTTTCGATTTCCTTGGGGTTCTACAATGGAGACCGCTTGTGTCTGCGTCTTCCCCACCACTGAAACAAACCACGCAGTGCCCCCGCGCATGTCCTGCTTTTGAGGAACATGGTACTTGTCTGACTTTTTTTTTTTAATTTACCGCCAGGTATGTATTTGACACCCTAGGTACCATCTTTATAGCGCACTGATCGCGCATCGTCTCGAGAATGGCCTTGTTGGTTTAGTACCAAGCAAGCCGGTGCAATGACTTCCTGCACCTGTCCTTTTAGCTTCGCAACGAAATAGTGTCAAACTCGTCTCCGATTGCTTTGGTGTCGGCCGCTGCATCTGATCTTGGATTTATGTTACGTAAAAACTACTTTTATTTCCCACGAAAGTCAAATTATCTGCGGAAAAAGCTTCGAATGTTAGAGAGCAACAGCAATTTTATTACAAGTTGATATCTTGTGGGTATTTATTATGAATCTTATTACAGCGCATAGACTGCGAACCGCCCTGTGCTTAATAATTATCTCAAATAAAACCGAAAAAAGCTGAAAACGTTACCCAGAATTCTTAAAAGTTAGTAAGATAAACAAAGATAGCTGCGCGTGAATGTTTGAACCCGCGGCCTTTCATCTTCAGTGCTGCGCGTTATACCGCTCGGACATCGCTTCGCCAATCTCCTTCCAAAGTCTCCGACATATGTACTCGCGTGCATTGCTGCATCGCCTGTTGTGCTTGCTGCCTGTGTGTGCTGGCTGCCTGCCTGTGTGTGTGTGCTGGCTGGCTGGCTGTGTGTTGTGGGTAATACTTGTGCGCTTTATCATCGGCAACTGCGTAGCGTGCCTATGCTTGTTGTGTGTGTCTGAGCGTCCTTTGGCTCTTTTTGAGCTGAAAAATTTTCCAATTGGAATTATATATGTTTGACTGAACAACGATTAAAACCATATACCGCTCTTTTTGCGTTAGAACCAGACTTTCTGTACAAAAAGTCTGGTCTGGAACCGTTCATACTAAAAGTTACTACTCGGCGATAGCCCCCGTGTTTCTCGAGTGCGAAAACCACATAACACTTTTAGTTCTGTAAATCTCCCCCTTTTCGGCGAAATTTTCTTCGGGAAGCACCTTTCATCAAAAAGTCGTGGTCTGGTCTGGAACCGGTCTCGTCGTGGAGTTACGAAGTCAGCGATAGCCCTTGTGTTTCTCGTGTGCGAAAACCCTATATGCGATATTTCTTTCTGGTGTTCGTACGTCTGGGCCCTGACTGTTTTTTGTGGAAAAAAAGGAAAGAACGTTTTTCAAAATTTCCTGTATCTTGCCGTGATTGCGCGAGTGGGCCGCAGCGGAATGATTTTGTGTGGACCGAGAAGCTCCCGCCGTACAGTTGTGTGCAAGTTTGGGCTTCTCAAGTTAGCTCTGCGGAAATGGGCGCGAGTTTAATTTTTCATGACTACAGGTAAGGGAATTACCATATGTATGTCGCTTAGCATTACCATGCTAGCTCCGATACTTGGCACAGTTGCGTTCACAACGCTGACCTGCATTGGGGCACCACGCAACCAAACGAGCAGTTCATCAGATTTCAATCGTCTCCAGTTTGGTTGTGTGTGCAAACGAGCCAGATGCAGGAACAGAATGCTTGAAATTGCGCTCAAATGCTTGTCATCGCTCGATCGTACCACGCCTGGCTCAGTTGATGCCCGGTACTGTTCCACAAAGTATCCCTGACATTCAGGGTGTGTCTGCATGCCGAATCTGGCGATTATTTGATCGACCTGTGGCTCGCTCGCAACTTCGCTCATCTTGTTGCTCTTTATTGATCACAAATTAAAAAGCAGGCAAAACTTTCTGAACTTGTCAAAAGACCAAGTAACAGGCTATTTTACTGTACTTGGTTTCAGTTCACCGATAAGCGATTGCTGCGCAAGAGTGTAGGTTTTGGTGGGTGGGGGTGGTGGTGTTTTGTGTTGGGTGTTGTGGGGGGGTTGGTGGGGGTGTTTTGGTTTTTTTTTTTTTGTGTGGCGGTTGTGTCCTTTTTTTTTTTTCGCTCCAGCTGCACATTTAAACATTTTGTGGGTTGTCTGTGTAGAGAAACTTTTATTATCGACAACTACATATATTGACAACGACAATAAGAAAACGCCGCAACATAAAAATATAACAGCATCATGTTGTTAACCGGTGGCGGTGGTCAGAGCGGTTTCGTTGTGAAGAAACAGCTCCGAATTGAAAACGTTAAAATATGTACAAGTTTTTCCCCCTGTTAATGAGAAATAGCTTACAACAAAAAAATCAATGAAAAAACTAAAACGATCCGAAATGAATGTCTGATGAGTAGAGACGAGGTCAATTTTAAAATTGAGTGTTCATATTCACACATTATGTACATAGAACACAACAACGAACTGAAAACCAATAATAGAAATTACCTACAGTGACAGGAAGATTCGAGTAACAATAACTAAGCCCAAAAAAATAAAAAAATACATGCTAAAATACCAAGAGCTGTCCAGTATTATTACTTTCCGAATTACTGTTATTTTACAAATTTGCTGCTTGAGTTACACGACAAAACCAAATGCCATGAGATTTGAACTGATCATCATCAAACAAGTTTTCTCTCAAAGCCTTGTCTAATGCTGCACGTTGTTGGCAAGAACTGAGAAATACATGTCGTTGGTAAGTTAACAGTGCAAATTTGACAACAATTAAAAGTAACAATGACGGAATTAGAAGCGTCATAATGGACTTGGACACAAATTGATAGCTGTAATACACGTTTGTATAGTATTTGTCGCAATTTTTAGTTGTGAAAAATGCAAGTCGCAAAGGGTATTTAAATGACAATTGTTTATTTTTAAATTGCCGTATGGCGTATACACATGGAAAATTTGTCAAATTGAATAACACAGATTTCTCGACTGACATTTTTAGATCGATAAAAAACTCTAGAAGAGAAATGCTATGGAATATGATATTAACAAGAATAACGAATTTCTATTTGTAGACAATACTCGTAATTGAAAACACCGGATAGTGCGATACATTACAAGACGTTGACTGACTGTACAATAGGAAATGCTGAACGATCGCCGACTCGTGAACTGTGGCACGCAACAAATAAATCCAAAGTAATTCATAGAGATGCGACACGCTTTATACAGTAGTTGAGTACTATAGCCTATGTAGGTTACGACACCGTCACCATCATGTTAATATGGGCGTCTGTTCGTTACTGAGCAGCACACCTGAGTCGCCATTGAGTGGATCATGTTGTGGTTGTTTCCAGGGCGATCGCGGTGTCACGGTGAACCCACACTCGTCAGTGCCAGGCTCACAATGACCCAGTTGCGCGAAAGTCGTATGCTTGTCGTCTAATAGCGTTCTCGGCTGAGCGGCTGGTGGTTGTAATAATTGTGATTGTTCATCAGTGGTGACACCAGACCGAGGAGGCCGGTCACCATTGATGGTCGTCAATTGGTCACCGCCGGTCGACACGCCCGAGTCCGTCCGATCGCTGTTCATCGACGCTGCGTCGGGCTCGTCGTTAGCGGTCGCTAGCGGCGCGGCGCGAGAACACGTCGCCACTACATTGAGATCATCATTGTCGTTGTCAACCGTCACCACTTCGGCTGTTGTTGTAGTCGTTTGGTCTGAATGGGGTGCTTAAATTTTTTTGTCTCGTGATACATATATCTTTTTTCAGTGATTGTCTGTCACTAAGAATAAACGTTTCAAGAATTCAAGTGCACGTACGATGTTCCTCATCGAAACGAATGGGTATCCGTTGATGTGTTTGCTCGAACCACGACTGTGACCCGCCGGACTCGGCTATCAGTCTGAAACATCAAATGCATCACATGGATATAAGCAAAGAGTTAAAGGGGTCTCCATGTTCAAGATCAAAGATTTATCGTGTCACGGACAGAACATCTGGAGCTACTGAGTAACAATTGCAAAATTTGCAAAAAACAGTGACCCAAACAGATATTTGCTCCCGAAGGTTCTATCTGAACAAAATGAAACATCACGTACCGTTCCATCTGCGCGATGGCCTGTTTGAGCGGCATGAGCGCCGTCCGATCCGGTGCCGGCACGTGTGTGCGCACGGCGTTGCACAGCGCCGGCAAATTGTGCGGCACGCAGTAGCGCGTGTCAACCGACAGATGTTTCAACAGGTACGTCTCCGGCGTGTAGTCGAAACGGACCGCTAATACTTTGTGACGTTGTGCACTGCAACACACGTAAAATAATCTAACCACTAAACTATGTGGTTTCAAATAGGAGAAAATAAAATTCCTGATTTTTCAAGGCATACCTGCACATGAGATTATTGACATGATCGAGCTGCAGCAAGAATAAATCATCGAAACACGCGTTCGCGCCTACCACACTGTCCCGGCGTTTAATCACACCATTGCCAGCGATTTTCACCTAAAACTTGTCAGTTTCATTTATGTAATAATGAATTTATGTATAATTGTCAGATTTCATCACTGGAGTTTTCCACATAAAGCCATGGGGGCTCTGAGTGGAAATTGGTGAAAAATGGGTCATACAACAGAAAAGAAAAAATCCAATTAGAGCCCTATGGGGCTTTAAGTGGAAACGTTTCCACTTTGCCCACGGGGGCTTCAAGCGGAAAACTGAGTATTTTCAACATTTTTAGTAGGGACATTTTAGAATAGCATTTTGACATTCTGCTACCATGTTTGAAAATCATTATGACGATCTTGATCTATACGTGGCAAAACAACTGAAAACAACGGAAGAGTACGATATTTTAGTGGCCGATACACTAACTGGAGTGATTTTGCGAAATTGGCTAAAATGTTTTGTGTGGAAATTTTTCCATTCATTCGGCGAGGGGCTCTTTGTGAAAAACTCCGCTAATAATGACATGACAGCACCTGATAGCGATAGAACGCGCCCACACTGTGTACGAAAATAATCTTGTGAGCGCCGTAGACACTCTTGTACGCCCAGTCGTGCTTGTTGCGCGCAATGTCCGACACTGAGCGCACGTCGATCTAAATTTTGCCATTGTTGTTGTTGTTTTATTTAACAGAAAATAAAAATGACTATTGGATAACCTCAAAAATATCTTGCTAACCTCAACCTTACAACCACACTGTTCGCGTATGAGATCAGCCAGGGCCAGCACGGCGGCCAAATGTTGGTCACAGTCATTTGAGTAAATGATGGTCATCGACGCTGAAAAAAAGACCCAAGTCTACGTAACGAAAAATTTTTCAATCATGATTAGGTGGCAAAATTTAATGAGAAACACCGACCATTGTCAAATCCGCTGGTTGCTGTGGCCGAAGTTACGATTGTGCTCGGCTCAACCAGATCCTTTTCGTCTTCCGTGTTGTCATCTTTGGCCAAAAATCGAATTCGCACCAAATCGTCTTCTTTTGTCCAGCGACGAGCGATCCTGCAATAATTCAGAATCGGTGATCAATTTTCACTCAATGAATTAGATCTGTTGTGATCAAATTGATAATCATGAATAATCCTCACTTGAAACCGAGTAGAGCACACACAATGATGCATACGACTGCCACCAATAGCGTGAATATCAGAGCAAGGATCTAAAATGGAACACAAAAATCGGTTTTGGATATTAGGTACCCGGATATTCGCAAACAAATCGAGGAAACCCATGTCAAGTCAAATTATGTGGGTATCGACACAGCTAAAACATAAACGGACAAAACCTTGCTTTGCATACCTTCATCCATCCACTTTTCTCCGGCAATGGTGGTCCGGTGATCAGCGGTTTTCGTGTTGTCGTGGGCTCACGCACAGCTGGAATTGCATTTTCCATTTTATAACACGTTATAGCTGCTCTAACAATAGCTGAAAGACATTTATGTGCAAACTAACGATGGACAATTATGCTTGGCCAGGTTGATTGAGTACAGAGACATTTGAGACTGTGTGCCTTGAGATTGCCTCGGTGGTACACTGGGGGGCACAGACAACGATCATCTTCAGCACGCGACAACGGTAGCAACTGAACAAATATTGTTTTGGAATAAAATGTGTTTTTGTCTTTTAAATTCAATAAAACCCGAGAAACTAACTCCGATCTTATATTCGGTGCCGATCTCCACATCCGTGAACGTGTGAGTGCCGAACGCAGCCGTGATGTTACCGAACACTTCCGGTCGCAGTTCGCTGGCCTAGAAAGTGGCGTTTCCGATAAAGCAAACGTTAAAGTATTATTAAATCCCAACACATACGCAAGCAGCTATGCACACACCTTCACAGTGCCAATTTGATCGACGTGGTAAGGTGTGTCGACCTTCATCAGTCGCAGTTCGTATTTTTCAAAGCAGTACTCCGGCGGGGCCGCGAGGAACTCGATGGTGATGGTGCGGGCGTACGAATTGACGATCACTCCTCGGAATGCACCCAACCAGACGTGACCCAATGGATGGGCTGAAAAATTGGGCGACTTGAATTTTTACGTTTTATGCAGCTGGCTCATTTTAAGTATGGGATAGAGATTTCCGGTGTCACTGTACATATTTGTGGTTGGGTTTTTTCCAATTTGGGACAATCGCGAGTTCAATTTTGTTGTATTTTTTAGTTGGACCATTTAAAAATTGAGACCCACAAACCTCCACCATTTCGACAGTTCTGCACATCGTACTTGCTCAACTCTCCTGGCTTCAGTTTGTGCAGATGATTCTTGATGCCTGAAAAGGGAAGGGCAATTATCCAAGCAGATATTCACCAGTTGGTTGAAACATCACACAACTGAACAACACCGAAAATGCCGAAACTGAAGAAATCCGGACCGATCAATCTGCCATGTCGCCATAATTGATCAAAATAATCCAACAGGTTAAACTATCAACATGGAGTCTAACAAAAAAACGTGCACGAAATTGTCTATATCTTTGAAATTACACCAAAAAGCAAACGAGGTTTACAGTCAAAACTGAGGCTTTTGGACAAACAGTGCTCCGTCCTGCTATCGAACGCTGCTCGACTACAGGAAATGCGCAGCGCCAAGACAAACAATAAAAAAGCATATGGCTATGCTGTTAATTCGTAACAACGAATGAAAATGCTGCGTGTATAATTACGTGCTAAAATGACACTTGTGAATAAAGCATAACATTGAAATGAATAAATAGTGCACACAAAACACAAACCGCACAACACGCACAAACGCGAGCTTAATCACATACAGACAATCTAGGACACTGATCAAGGGTCAAACCCCTTCCGAGGCCCTGAGACACAGGCCGCAGGCACACACAGAGTGCTTACCATGACAACAGCCTGGGTCTTGAATCCAACAGGCCAAACACAGCACTTTGGCCGTTATCGCTAGAAACGGCGCATGATTAGAATTTTTAAGTTGGAGAAATTGCCCACGTGCCCACACTTGACGTACAAGTCACTGTGGCCCACCTCTGATTCTTTATTTTGATTTATAGGGCGTATTTATGGTAGTACGAAAACGGACTGTATATATTTACCATACCTGGTGATCCGGGTGTGGTGACTTTCTCGGTGATGTAGTTTCGATGGCCGATCTTTTTGGGCAGACTTTGTATTTCGATGGTGAAGGACGATTGAAATGGGAACAGGCCAATGGAGCGAAATTTGAAACGAGGCTGGAACAGAGGCGGACGATTTTGTCGTAAATTGCTTTTTTAACATTTCAATTTTTTAAACGTTTGACTTACATTGACATCACTCGGTACCGTAATCCAGTCAACATTCTCGACAGTAAGCATGTAACATCGACCGATCCCGCCGTCTGGTACCACAGTCACCTCGAAACCTTGCAGTAGCGTGCGCGATTCTGCAGATTTTTTTCAAGAACAATGGTACGAAACCTTATTTAAAGTCGACTTTAAGCTAAATTCACAACGCGTGCGCCATTGCGCGTCCACCCGGGGACACTTCAACACAACTCTCCATGCATTGTGAAGCCCGCCTTATACTTACCATCGTGTGGCGCTCCCCAATCGAACGTCATTTCAGCACTGTACACGTGGTCACCGGTATCGTTGTCTATCCGATCTATTGTCCTTGAATTCACTTGAAAATTCAGGGGCGCATTCGGCGCTTGACCATTGCGCGCACTGCGGACATCGGCACAGGATGCTAAAAGTGTACCGTGTTGATGGTCGAGGTTTCTGATAATAGGGATAATTCCAAATGTCGTCAACACAAATCATCGAGTTTCGTAAAAGCGCAGATTTGGCGCTTCTCCTATCATACAACGCATGATGTAGGCTGATGCCAAAGTCGTCAACTCAAGCAGCCCAAAATGAACGCGAGAAAATATAAATGGAAGTGGACGACAGTACTATAAGCCATGGCTTACGTGCAATTGCGTTGACGGGTTTAGCACAAAAGCACACTCCGAATGAGCCCGAAAAGTGAACACATGACCGTGAAGACTTATAGCTTTTACCTGCTATAGGTTGCATCCTACGTTTGAATGAAATTCGACAACTTGAGTCAACGACATTCGATTAAGCAATAATAACGGATCCAATGGTTTGGCACTCCAAGACGGCTTGGAGAACTATGTTGCCCTGCTGCTCACGGTCACCACAACAAACGTTTATATCCCCCGCTTATACCCATCTGTCAGCCAACTATGTACATCCATAGATTGAAAACTGTGGTGTGTACATACCTACACAATATGGCTTTAGAGTTTTGATTACGACTACTGAGATTATCCGTCCATCGACGATGGAATGGAATAGAATATCTCCTCCTGCCTCCATGGTAACGGTTGTTCATCACAAAATGTGGAAATCATGCAACGGGATATGTATAGGTACTGCAATAATGGTATTCACACGACACGATAACCCAAGCAAGCACACAGCACTCACCCGACCGGTTGATCTGACATTGATGTTGCTTCTGAAATGTGCACTGGGTGTGTAAATTCATAGAGAAGTAAAGTCGGTTTCCTATTGCGAAAAAACAGCAGCTGCCCATCGAAAAACTTTCGTAACCGTTTTTATAATTAAACTGCAATGTACATGTGAGAAAAGCGAACCTTTGTGGAGCAATCGGGGTCAACGAACCCGTCATCGTTTAATGATTCACTCATCACTTGCAATGCGCCGACCAATAGCAGTAGTTGGAGAGACAACATTTCGGCTCACCTCTTGAAGAATGAAGTTCTTATTATATCAAACACAGTATTATACTTAAAATGGGACGTCTCTGTGTCAGAAATTTCTTAATAGGCCGTTGCCCTGGCGACGTGGTTCGCTCATCCCTTGTCTGCGTGAGGGGATTCTGTTGTAAGGTGGATTTTAATCTGAAAAAAGGTTGCGGATAAAAAGTAGGCAGAGTATTCATAACATGATAAACAACTGATTTTTTCAGTGAAATTTGATGAAACGAAGCGAGCAGTACGAGTCAGCCCTCAAACAGTCAGTGTCTTCAATCTGTACGCCTAATCAATTCAGACCAACTTCATTGGGCAGTTTTTGCTCGGGCAAATTTGAAGGCTAATGTTACTGTCGTCCGATAACGTCCTCAAATCTTGTCGTCAAATCAAGCAATAACACATGAGCCCCAAATAAACGCGATGAATAATACTTTGGATGACTTGATTTGACCACAGTACTGTACAAAGCCAAATGTAAGCCGTAACGTGGTTAACAAGTGCACATGGTGTCAGACTGAGAGCAGCTAATATACAACAACAACAACAGGCTTCAAGGTGTACTGTTGATTTTTTGCAAGGGGTGCACACACACGCACACACATACACAAATGTGCAGCAGCTAACACACCAAAGCGTTTGGTTGTGAACGTGGCAGTACAGCGAGTGTACAGCCCAAAAATTGGCGCCTGGCTGTGACAGCCTGCGTCAACATACCGTACATACGAAACGGTTTGTGTTTTTGTATAAACACCAACAAACCAAAAATCAGTTCCTTCTCTAAAGTCCCGCTATGGGGACGGCACACACTGGGTATATGTTAACAGCAAAGAAGCGGGAGTGAGACTAAGACACCAAATTGTGTTTTTCTGATTACTAATATGTTGGCAAAGTTTCTGCATGTGAACAAGCTGTCATTAGCCGTCGGTCCTGCACTAGACAGGCATATTATGTGAAACCGAGGGCAGATATGCTGTCAAGTGACAACGCTCCTGAATTCTCATCGAACGGGTTCTTTACATACATACAGAAAGTATGAATCACAGAAAAACACCTGCCATCGGTGCTTTTCGGTCACAGCTCCTCACTGCTATACCATGTGAATAGAATCCTCTAAGTGAGCCATGGGGCTCTATTCGAAATTTTGTTCGTTCATGTGTTGAGTTTCGGGTCTAGAATTGCTGGTAAAAATGAACAAAACAAACTATTTTTAAGTAATAATTAGCACTTGCTTATCAAAATTAGGAAAGTAAAAATTTTTTTGTCAATTTGGATATGGAACTAAAATGACATCAGTGCCAACTGTTTACACACGGCATAATAACATCTTGCAAGCCGGGGCATGAACCATATTCGACGAGTGCAAAAATTGCATGGGCAAGATGGTTCGATAGAACCCCGGTCCTCTCTCTATTTTGGAATATAAATAACTTTCGGTTTCAGATTTTCCACCTGCTATACCTAATTGAGCCCAGGAGTTGTAAAGGGTAAACTACCTACTGTATACCCTAAATACATGACATACACTACCGCACCTATACTAACTAGTCAGAAGCGCAACGCACACATGCAGTCGAGGGAATACAGTAACTAGGAAAGTCGCATCTTTGTTTAAAACGAGATGACAACTTGCCTTGAATGTCATTTTCAACCACTACCTACGTATACCACGCAAAACTGGTTGAGTGACAAAAGCGCCCACGTGCCATGTCAGGGCGCAATATCGACCATCAGACATTTAGGTATTCAGTAAATGAAACTATTTTTTTTTGGGGGGGGGTGTGGTGTGTGTTTTGGTGTGTGGGGTGGGTTGTTTGTGTGTGGGTTGTTGTTGGGGGTTTGGTTGTGTGGGGCGTTTTTTTACCGGTCCAAACTTACAGCTGCAGTGAGCATTATACAGCAACCTAACAGGTTCTCAGATTTCATGATTCACCAGTATCCTGAGGCATTAATGAGATAATTTAGGTGTGAGTGAATTAACAGTGATATGATTGGTATTCAATGAATTTTTACACTCTGCAAAAGCTGAGGCGACGTACAAGGTGGAGTTATACTTGTCCATTTTGGGCTTGTAGACAATGAGGACTAATTTTTGTTTCAATCATAATTTGTGATAGCGTTGGAGCACTAATTTCGACCAGCGTAAAAGTTGTTCCCCTGCACCAAATGAACAACTTTTACGCTGGTCGAAATTTGTGATCCGACGTTATCACAAAATATGATTGAAACAAAAATTTGTCCTCATTGTCTACAAGCCCAAAATGGACAAGTATAACTCCAGCTGGGGCAATATACTGTACAGTGTTCGGCAGAAACATCTTAACAGGACGGAAACACTGTTGACGGTGCAAATCTCGGCTTGCTGTCTTTTATGATCATAAATGATTACCTACAAACTCGGAACTGTTCGAAACACACATGCATGCACGGAGATGAAACAAGATGGTACCTGAAGAACGGATATGAATGTATATACGTACGTATTTATGCGGGTGGACAGGGCATCCAAGCTCGACGGCAAATTGATAATTGATAACACCTTATTCGAAAGTTCATACGTCACCAGTGGCTAGCACTCACAGTATACATATCTCGTGAAACTAATCGTTCGTCTCAGTTTAATAACGATTATAGGCACTTACGGTTACGATATGTCACAGGGGTACGTCAACTTCAAGTGCTGTGCTCAGCGGTTCATCAATTAACTGCATGACATTGCCCACGCAAGGGGCACATGGCAGATAATGACGATCTTAGCCTCAGCAAGAATTTTTTTGTCTTGAACCTCGCGGCCACCGCAACGGGGTAAAGCAATCGAGTTTCAGTTGCTTTCCGATTAAAACTGACTACTATGCTTCGCATGCACGATTTTTATTTTTTTAAGTAAAATCGACTAAAATTTTCTTGTGCTCGTTTGGTGCTCGAGTGCTTTTTTTAGTCTGAATTCAGATTAAAAGTGCGCTCCAGCAAGTACTATCTTAAGTACCAGACGAGGCAGCAGAATGTCTAGATTTTATAATGTAAAACACAGGCAGTTGCGTTCACAAGATTAGTATAATCCTGAAGCTTGACCTCTTCTGGGACATGGGTAGGTATCGAATGTGCCAGGAATTAACTAACGAGGACTACTGTAACTACTCGCGAGTCGGAAACAGCTTGAAGTAATAAGTCAAAAGTAGTATCCTTTTGTGGGCTAAAATGCCACTGGTGCTCTTCCAAGTCGAAGTCCCGGCAGTCAGTCGCATCATGCTGTTCAACATTTACAGGCACTTCTCATGGCTGGATGCTGGGTTGACACATGCAGATATCATCAATACAGTGAAGTAGCCCACATTTCGAAGTGCGTGATTCACCTCTGATGAGATGTGGTGAGAAAATGAGAAAACCGTATTGCAATTGAAACGTTATAATTATTATGAAATTCTTTGACAACAATAATGAATGCGCGCGGATCTCGGGCCAGATAAAAGTTGCGTATCAGTCGTTCAGGCAGGCACAAACCCGTCAACTCAATAATTTTTAATGGGAACCAGCCCCTTGGATATCAACGATTGAGCATGTGGTACCCAGTTAGTCGTGCATCATTTCGGGGTTGCAGAGTTGGGGACGAAACGCGCAGGATAAGTAAACAAATAAACAAGAGCGGTATGCACGTGAGTGAGTGAGTTAAGCCCGGGACAGTCAAACCCGCCAGGTATAACTCACTTGCGGTGAGGGCACACACAAACTCTCTCTCTCTCTCTGGGTGTTTGCACGTGTTTACATCAGAATGGACTCCGTTTATTCACTTGAACTGCGCCTGCGACCAATACCCATACCTACCCATAGTACTGGTTGTATTGTGCAACTGACCTACATAGTACAACAACACTATGTACCCAGTATGGATCAGTGACGGTGGACGCTCACAAGTTAGCGTTGGTTCACTAACTTTTGTGTCTATTCGCGCA
This sequence comes from Rhynchonema sp. JSB1_4, assembly GCA_030248065.1. Classification (NCBI taxonomy): domain Eukaryota; kingdom Metazoa; phylum Nematoda; class Chromadorea; order Monhysterida; family Xyalidae; genus Rhynchonema; species Rhynchonema sp. JSB1_4. The sequence goes on along the minus strand of JASAMV010001586.1, from coordinate 23,561 downwards.
TCCTCAAGGTACGCGCACGCAATCTTTGACCAGCATAAACTGTTTCTTGAACTGAAAAGTTTTTTGTTCGCGAAAGCAGTCTAGTTCTCGATCACTTCTCCAGAACACTAGCGTTTTGTTAAGCAACTTGAATCCAAAACATAAAATTCACAAAATGGAACAAGAGCAAATATTCGAGAACCGTTCGTGAGTTTGAAGTGTTCATGTATGACTGCATACCGACATGTGGATTAGCTGAACCACTGCGTGTGCTGCGGGCGATCGAATTAAGCGTGTTGGTTTGCTTTTAGCGGACGTTGGGAATATGCCAAAAACATAAAACAACACTGTCAAAGTATGCGCCATAATATTCATAATGACCATTACCCATGCAATTGCAACGTAGTCAAGTTTGAACAACAAACATCAGACAAATTTTAATGCTCGTATAACTTAGCCTCCCGTGGCTGCTCGACATAAGGCATGCAGGAAGTGCATTAGCGTTGACAGGCTCACGGTTCATGAGCAGGAACAACCGTTAAGCTTGTGTAACCCAGAGATCTATCGCGAAACCTGGGATTACGCTTTGTGATTGGGTCAATCAATGTCTACTGAACTGTTTATAACTTCAATTTGATCAGTATAAGCGTTTGAAAATTGCGTGTGCCACAGAACTGTAGACAGAAGGCTTCAGGCCAGAGACTAAAGACAGTCAAAAAGTGGATAAAAAAACCAGCCGATTAGCCTGGTAAACATCGGCGGTAATTAAAAACAGACTCACGAGTGCGAAAACGAGAAGGTGTTCAGATGGTGTTACGGCAATAGGTATTGTCTCTCTGCACCGGCAAATTGCTTAATTGGCTTTTAATTTAAAATCAGAGTAGTCATACAACCATTATCGGTTCAGCCACCATACCGAATGTCAGGCGAAACCATAGTGTCTCGGGCTGTGCAGCTGAAGCTAAATACAAGCCTAGTGCTGAAGCAAGACAAAAGCCAAGAGTGACCGTCATAAGAGGGCGGACAAATGTATGTGTAAGTCCAGGCTTTTCGGCCGGTACAGTGAAGTTCAACGAGGCTAAAATTACTACTTTGAGTTGCAGGGCGCCGAATCAGGTTGTGAGCTTCAGCACCGTATTTAATAATGTAATCAGCGACGTAAACTGGAATAGATAATCAACGACAGACTGCCACGACACTCTGGGGCAGAGTGGGCGCAAGTTGTTTTGCAGATCAAGGCCTAAATCAAGCGCGTCGTCCATCTACACGTGGCTGTGCGTGCGTGTCAGAGAGACACGAGTTATCGAAACACACTGAAAACAACACAGTCGTGCTCTTTGCAACGCAACTTGCGGTTGACGACAGATAGAAGCAGTCAGACAGTCAGTTGGCTGGTTAGTCGGGGAGCAGTTTGAGCGCAAAAGTTCACAACAACAACACACACACACGCAGAACAGAGTGGAGCGGCAGCGGGCAAAATGAACCGTTGCCCAACACAAGCTAGCCAGTCAGCCAGTTAGCTGTGGGCGCTAGGTAGCAACCAAGCACACACATACAAGCAACAGCGAGCGATAAGCTGTGTACGCATATACCCCCGTAGGTCTGTGGCAGTATGCTCAACTCAGCGGCATTGCTTCACTGTGTGTGACGCTGGGCTTGGGGGTACACTACACAGCCAGCAAGTACATAGTGCAGCTGGACGATCGATATGTACTGTATACGTGGTGTGCCTCGCTCTGCCCGCACACTTGGGTATTTTTGAATTGAAGCTCGTAAGCTCGTATACATGTACATACCTTACCAACTCCCTTACTTTTTCACGCATCTATTGCGTCGGGCGGCAGACTATACATGCGTGCTGTATACATACCGTACAATGTACATATCTTCTAGTAGCAGCTTTGCCAGCTCCATACATGCGCGTGTGGTACTTGTGATGTACATCGCAGAAGTCTGTCCATGCAAACACTGTTTTCAAGCGGTCATGTGCTGACAGGAGACGGGAGTACCATGTTTGACGCTGCGTGGGAAGGGAGCGACGCACGCACATGTACATGCATAATGTGTGTATGTAAAAAGGTGCCCACCCGAACCCATGGTCACGTTTAATTTATCCTATCCATCTAATATCACACCATCTCGCTCAACGTCAAAATGCACCTAATTTGTCGGCACGAACATCAAAATTTTTTGCTGGTTTCAGGCGTTTGGCATGACTAAATTAGGACGATTTCCTGCATAAGGGAACCTGTGGGCCGTATCGACAGGCTGGTCCATTGCACGAACTTGGCATGCACTTGGCTTGGACATATCAACCAAAACTTGCCTGCGTCCAAACCAAATCCATGCTGGATTTGCCTTCAAAGTTGGCGCGGTCCCAACATCTTAATCTTACAAAACGGTGCTGAACAATGACTGTCACGTTGACAATCCGATCTCATAATAATTGGAGGACTTGCAAGTGTGTCTCAGAAGTCCTCTAGGCCGCTTGTTTCGACTTCAGCAAGAACGAAATAAAATGAGAGGGGTTACTTTTTGAGTTGACTATGTATTTTGCCGTGTTTTTGTTTTTCCCTGGTCGACATGCCAGTATCAAGCGTTGGACTGCAGACAGAACGATAAGGCCCCTCATGAACCGTCACAGCACATGCACCGTAATTATGTACAATGTCAGTGTATTCATCTGTAACAAGATAATGCGTTGGCTTTGGTTTCCATGGTTTTCAAATTTATTTTTTCTTGAACTTCTTAGATCGGGCTGAACTTATGTATGCATCCATCCTGGGCATACTTTTAGGCTTTGGTTTAGGCTGCATTCACCCCTCACCAAAGCGCCAGTCAAGGACTAGTACTAGCTGCAAAGCTGCGTCGGCCGAGTCCCACCCCACACAGCTGATGCCACAGTAACAGTTCATCGACACACGACGCGCGTCGATGTCACAACAACATGGATTACACTGCTCTATTTTTTCTCGATACAGTATATCGCTGTGGACGTGTAGTAGTTCGTTTATACATCATGGTAACGTGCCAGTAGAATGTGGCCAACGTGTGGTTCAATTACCCGTTGCCCTCTCTCACTGGCTTTCACTTTTGTACGCAGCAGTGATGTTTTGCACGAGCAATAAGATCTGCTCGAGGTCCTTTCTGGAGGTCAATCGGCCAGAGGTGTACGCGTGTACGCGTGTACGAGGCCTGGCCCTTCGCCCGTCTGTATTCCGTGTGACAAAAATCAAGCTACTCCACTGTCATATATGACACGATCGATCTCAATTGCTCGGAATTAGCGTTGCAATTGTATTTTTACGATGCCGCGAGCCCAGAATGATACACAACGTTGTAATATCTGACTACAAATCAAAATACTTTTTTCGGGACTAATTATTTTCGGGTGTTACCGATACGCTCATGTGACGCTCGTCTCTTTTTTGTCGTTCAAAGTGTAGAAATCGCCATACATGGAAATAATCATAAATTTACATATTCTTTGAAGTGAAGGTTAATGAAGAATAATGGTTTCAAGTAAGATTGTCATGTATAAAGCATACTAATGATGCCATTGACTGAGGGACAAAATAAGTTTAAAATTCTCAAAACCGAAGAGAAAGACGAGTATAAGCAGATGCTGTAAGTAATCGCTGCCATGAGATCATTTGGTTTTCATGCCAACCGCTGCCAATTTCTTCCTGATGGCACTCACTAAGCTCGTGTCGTCCGGTCGTCTGGTCGCTCGACGTTTTTCGGCAAGTTCGCGCAACAGTTCGTGCCTGTGCAAGCATCGAATCCATGTTAAGTGCGTTGATAACAGTTGGCTTGTTGACTTGTCTGTATGTTCACATGCTCAGGTGTGCTATTATTTTAAACAGGCACATGGTTTGATTACAAAACTCTTGGCTCGACGGCGCCTTGATTGATTCCGAACATGGATGTTGAGGGCGTGCCACAGGTCAACGTTCTCCGGCTAATTGCGCTGCAGTTGACGTCCTGGACACACTGATGCACAGACGCTCAAGCGCCCCAGGGATCTGTCTGTGCACGACAACTTGTCTCGGGGTCGGGAGATGTCCGGTAACCCACAGCCATAAATTCAAGAAACACTCTCACACATGCAACAAGGTAGCACATCACTCCTAACACCAACCATGAAACATCAGATGGTAGCAGCCAACCTTGCTTGTGCCGTCATAGCGTGCATGCTGCAGCTGCGCTTCCTGTGGTCAGTCAACAAGTGCTGCAGTTGTGAGTGATCATCTGAGTCGATCTGATGTCCGTGCTTTCGGTTGACCTGCTGATGCCATGGCAGTACCTGCAACAATTTTAACCAACCCACAGTTTACTAAAAATGCCGGTCTCAAAATTACTGCAGTGTACCATCTGTATGGTGCCAATCCAGACACGGAAACACATTTACAAAGATGATATTTTGGTCCCCCATCACAGTGAATACTGTTTCAGGAGTGACACAGGCGGGTCGGGATGGTCGTCGGAAAGTAAACAGAGGCCAGAAAGAGACACGGTTCTCGATCATGTCACCATATAAAAAGAGTGCAGACTCTTGTGACTGTTGAATGAACTGTTTCCATTGCGTTGAAACCAGACGATTTGTTCATTCCAGACAATATCCGATTGTGACTGCTAAAATCACCTGCAAATCACTGCCCGTCCGTCTCCTTGACCATCCACCGCACACGTCAGGGTTGCTATGCGACACATCGCCACCTGAGCCACTGGTGCTTGGTTGGGGGTGGGGATGAAATCTGTTGACGTGGTCGATCTCGCTGATTGAATGACTTCTGCAAGATCCACTGCATACATTTTTCATGATCTGCATAATTTAAAAAAAAATATTTGTATTTTTCCACAGCAACCGTTCCCGTCTTAATTTATTGATCACATGTTGCACGTCGGTGGCCGCGGTATCCGACCGTCTCGCCTCCGTCGCACGACAGTCTGAAATGTATCACACAAACACGAAAACACAGGCTGACACCAGAGTAACGTTTAGATAAATGTTCAACCATGTACTATACAAATCCAGAAGAAGAATCAACCTTTATTCAAATAGAGCCGTCTTCTTCTTGGCTGTTGGTCTCTTGATGAAACATCGTGACCGTTAATCAGTATTTGACCATCGTTTAGGTACATCGTAGGCACACCCCAGCTTGATGAGCGCTTGCGATACCTGAGAGAAGTTGTTACACTCAGATTTTTATGATCTACAATTTTGGAAAATCTTTCTCAAAATACATGAGCAACTATCACCATGTAGAAAATTAAGAAGGACATCCGGGTAAGACAGAAACATTGAACATGTACACAGAACGCAGAGGCATTTTCATGTCCAACAGACACAACGGCAGACACAACAGGATCAAAATGTAAAAACCACACATTGGTTGGTCATTAAACATGCATTATAATAGACCGAATAATAATCGTCACGCATCGAAGATCTACTGGTTTACCTGCCGTTATGAAATAGATAGTCGACATAAAAGCGATTTGACGCGGTCGATGTCATCATGTTAACCGATGAGAAGGAAAATTTATGTGAAATACAGTTAGCTTTCGTCTTTGTGGCAATGGACACTACATGTCTCCAAATGTACCATGGAATATCTCTTGAACTCATAGGTACAGTATGTGCGCCCTGAGATCTAATAACGGGAGAAAAACAAACATCCGACCAGAATGCAACAGGCTAATGGGTCCTCGATCTCACAAACCAGCTGCCAACTACCCTGTTAGTATCGGGGCTTATTCTTTTCTGTATCACCGTGCGTGTGGTGACAAAAAGTATACGGTGTATTTTATTCTTGGGTCAGAGCGTCCATGAGTGAACAATATTCGGAAAAACTCTTTGTGAAATGCGTGAAACTGCGAGCAACTTCTTTTCGTGAACATTGTTGGGGAGTGTTGAACAGTTGAACGAACAAAATAGGTCACTAATTATCCATTTCTTTTGTTCGTAGCTATACATACTGTATATACATAGCTCATGGATTTGGCATAATAATCGCCGATTATATTTCAAAGGATCCACTAGATATCCCAACAATAAGGCAATTCTAAACTACCGACCACACAGCTTACTGTGCCACGTGTGTGTGTACCCAAACAGAAAAATCCAAACTTAGCATTTGAAAACAGCATCTTCAGTTGTACAATCGGAAAATGCTTGTGACACGCAAACGATGTGGTGGCCTTTTGGTCGGTGAGGGTGGTTTTCAATCTAATGACACCGTAAACGTGTCAAACAATTGTCAAGCAGTTATGTCAAACGCAAAGGCTTTGGGAGCGGAAATATGACGCAAAAACTTGATGATCACATCGGATTGGATCTGTCTGTGCCATGGTTACGTGAGTTTTTTTAATGAGTTTTACAAACGCCATCGATTTCAATCAGCCTAAAAGTTACTCATTTTCAGTCCAGGACCAACCTTTGCGCTGGTCGAAGTCCATAAAAATGCAAATATAGTCACGTGACGAAGGCAGGTCCGATCCGGTCAAGAGTGACCGCGGTCTGACGCTTGCGCAGAACACGAGAAGTGAAACATCACAGAATTGCTTGACAATCACCTGACGTCCACAAACAAATCATAAATATATAAGCGCAATATAAAACAGATAGACGGAAGACGGAATTGTATAAAAACAGAAGCGGCCGGCCATGTGCTAAACCGATACACGAATGTACATGTGGGCATGGGAATCAAGCAGGCCTTTGAGGCTGGCTCTGTACGATTAAATTATATGAAGCACACCGTCACACGCAAACACCGGGCGCATTATCAAGAAATTTGGGTGCCGTGGCAAAGTTTTGCCACATAAAATTGAATCACCGGTATTGCCGACACATGTCCCCAACAAGCTGGGTTGCTTCACAGACGATCAGAAAACAGTGATAAACAGACACAAACGGATGCCCCAGACGTGCGGCTGGCGGAAAAGAGAATGTGCGTTTTTTCATTGTACTCTCGCAAATCAGTTTTCAAATACAGTACATAGCTCTACATATGGTCGACATTATGACCAATGTTGTGTGTGCACGACCACTGCTGCGCATGGTGTGCAAAAGCAGTTGGCGTTACACTTGTCCATTTTGGGCTGGAAGAGAGTGTTGTCTGCTATTGATGTCACTGGCTGTCAGTAGCAGATTTGGATTACAACTGAGTGAGTACAAAAGACTATTGTGCCCATAACGATAATCGAATTGAGAGAGCAGGTGATGTAATAGGGAACTGCCATGTTTACATGAGCTATGCACTTGCTGATGCTGGGATACGAATCTCATGTGAATGGGAATGTCCATCTTGCAGAACAATAACGAAAAAGCCTTTGAGTCTCATGGCAATCAGTACCACAACGCAAGGCTGCTATAAATTCACGGCTACAATTTCTGTCACCAACTGATTTAGAGCGCTTTGTGCACAGATGTGCTAACGAACGTTCGTTGCAAAGGTGTCAAGCGCACGTGAGCACTCGCTTTGTGCATTTGTGCACAGAAAGTACGGACTGATCGGGCTTGATTGCTGCTAGAACAATCACTTCCTGTTCCATGCGTCATTGTGCTGGCTTACAGGCAGCCTGATTTCATTGCCAGACGGAACGATCTACGCCTTGGCGTGGCCCATTAATCTTAAAACGAAACTGCTGTTTGTTTATCTCCGATAAATTTCGTCTTAAACAGAACAATGTATTTTTTTGTTTGTGTTGTTTTTTTTTTTTTTTTAATATATATTTATTTTTTTTTTTTTTTTTTTTTTTTTTGTTTTTGTTTTTTTTTTTTTTTTTTTTTTTTTTTTTTTTTTTTTTTTTTTTTTTTTTTTTTTTTTTTTTTTTTTTTTTTTTTTTTGGGGGGGAGGGAAGGGAAAAACGTGCTGGTGGACGGACTATACATGTATAGTAAACACAATAAATGAATAATTGAAAGCACACGAATAAACCGCAAAACGTAGCAATGTGTTCATTCATAATTCATATGCATACTGTGTGTCTCAACATCTGTTGCAAAAAAACAAAAGCAATGAACTGTCAGCCCCGAAGGAGGGCCTGTGTTCGTGTGACGAGATAATGTACCAGGAAAGCGAGGCATAAAGTATGCAATATACAATGGCAGCTGCATAAAATTACCATGTTCACTCATTTGTTGGTCAACGGCGGGTTGTAAGTAGGGTATTCCAGCTTGCTGGGTATATGGTAAATGTCAGATGGTTGTTTGACGCAACCCGATTTATCGCATGTCCATTTCCTGCGTAGCAGCGGTGTCGCCGTCCTTTTTCCCATTATCCGATGATGTTTCATCAAGTGTCATTGGTAGTTCGATGTTCTTCGTTTCGGGCAGCCAGCGAATCGACACGCACAGAGTGACCGTGCACAAAATGACGATGATGACAAACATGCCTGCGTGCCAGACGATGCTGATGTACGCAACCTGTTCGTTGGGATTGTTGTTGATGTTGACAACCTTTGCTATTGATCGTACCGTATATTGATTCACAGAACCAAAACTCACACTCGCACTCGCAAAACCACAGGCACCACAACCTTTGATTAAACCTCGCTTTGTGCAAGCGCAGCACAGTCAGAAGCGAACCGCGAGGCCACAAAACTTGCACCATTGACTATAGATACACGTGTATAGGTGCGTGGAACCAAGCTTAGTCTCATCTGCAAACCTAGTCTGCCCAAGGCAGGACCGATCCGATCACCAACTGCCGAGCCGAACGACGACTGAGCTGCATTCACCAGAATATGCTTTGTGAACACCAGCGCAGCGATCTCGTGAATGAATGTGACCGGACTTCACAACCAACCTGCGGCGCTAAAATGGCCCCCATTCTGGCCATGAACGAACAAGTGCCAACACCTATTGATCGAACGACAGTGGGATAGCCCTCAGCTGCGGTCAGATAGCACGCGTCCCAAGTGTACTCGATGAAGACCACGGACGCGATGTTGACGTAGGTGGCAAGTTGTAGACTCAGAGGGCCCTGCGCGATGTTTCAATTCATTAACGGTGTTTCGGCAATTACTGCATGCGTGGCAGGCTATAATTTCAATCGGAAACAGAGTTGTTCATTTGGAGTGTCTGGGAACAACTCTTACGCTGGTCGACATACAGTAGGTGGCAATCTCGAAACACAGCCTTGACAGTCATATGATCAAGAAGGATTCGATCCGATCAAACTCCAAGCTAGGCCTGTAGACGTTGAATGAAGACTTGGTATATGTATAGCACTCACACCGATGTTTATCAACACGATCATTATGGTGAACCCAACGACTGTCAATGCCATGCCACCCTGATGCAGCGTACGACGCTTGAACCACGGTGCGTACAAGTCGACGTAGAATAGAAGCTGCAACATCATCAGTTGAATTTTACCTAGGTCAGTGATTTTCGTGAGTAAGACGTTTCGAAATAGACTGATGTCCCTAATTTCGGCCAACCGTAAAAGTTGTGCACTGACTGTCCAGAACCTCGGGTTAAATTTAATAGCAGAATTAAAAAATATGTCTAAAACTTTTGATCGCAGAAGCTACGTGGCCGCGTCGGCAAGGGAGAACGAATTCGATCAGTATTATGTAGGTTTAGAAAAGTTTATACCCACAATTTTCGACGCGGCGATGAAAATGGCGAACAGATATTGATTGAGAAAAAAGTCCCCGGCGAGTCGCGAACTGTTCATATCACTGGCGTAGCTGGTGAGCGACGCGGTGAACCACATCAGCATGAACACCAGTGTACGACACAACAGCCAACGCGTGGTGAACACATGGCACACGTTGTAGACACGCTTATCCAGCACCGGTGGGACACCGGACACCAGCAATTTGGCTGCAATCGATCGATATCATCGTCTGTTATTGTTCGTCTCGTAGTTTCAAGAGACTGGCTTTGCCAGAGGCGATCGCACTGACGAGCACAGGCGCCTCGGTCTGTCCGCGAAAGCAGGGCGAAACAGACCAACATTACTGCACTCAGTGCATGGCTCCACAGTTGCCCGCACCAATTTTTTAAGGCGAGTGCTGCAACTACTAAGACCACAGTTGCACTACAGGCAATGCAAAGACAATTTTTGTTTGGACCATATTTCGCGATAACGCTGTAATTTTTTAACACTGTAATTTTGACCAGTGTAAAATTTGCTCCCCCGACTCTTACGCTGGTCGAAATTAGTGCGCCACCAACTCTATCACGGTTCGAACAATGTGCATTGCCTTGCTGTAGTCGAACCGTATGGCTTGCACTACTGTTTGCATTCAAAGTTGTTAGAGCCCAGCTCAGTTATCTTATTACCATTTTCCGGTGACTTCTGCTTGGTTTCAGCCGCGGCATCGTGTCGCATTCCGTTCAGCTTCCGTACACGTTTGACTGCAACCTGACAGACAAGCAGCATCCTGATTTTGGCAGTATTTCCTATAAATTTCACAAATTTATGTCACAATTATACTGACAGTCGACCAAACCTCGAATTCTTTCTGTCTTCCATTAGACTGCAGCCAAACGGGACTTTCGGGCAGCACAAATAGCAGCAAGACCAAACATGGCAGATTGTGCAATGCCGACATAATGATGGTGGCGTAACGCCAATGTGGTACGCATAAACACACCGTGGTGAGGATAATGCGTACGAAACCCTGCAATTGCAGTATCAGGCTATCAGCACGCCTTTTGGTTATCACAGATGGGCGGTGCAGCAGGACAACGTCAGTGCGCATGCACCAGACTCCTGTGCATTACAGTGTGGTATCATGTTCAATGGGCATACCCAGTTGACGAATCCCCTCAACACCATGCGATGGTTGGGTTTTATCAGCTCGACCACATGGGCGTACGTCACCGTCATACTGCCTCCAATGGTGAATCCGACCAACAAACGAATCACGCACAGACTGCGGAAGCCGGGCGCGAAGCCTGTCACAAAGATTAGGGTTGTTTGAAGTTGCGCCGCTTGGTGTCAATTAGAATTGCGCAGATCGCCTGCATGTTATGAGTTGTTGCGCATGTTTATGTTTGCCCAGAGACGCGGTAGTGTGGTGCGTGCACCAGGTCATCGTCAGTTCGAATGCATCAGATGTGTATGATGCGATAACAGTCCGATCGCTCGCACAAAACAAACAAATTGTAATTAACGAACCAGTAGCAGCAGTGGCGCACATGCCAACAACCACAATTGCAACTCCGATAGGTCGTCGACCGAATCGATCCCCCAGATGACTCCATACAATCGTGCCAATGCTGACACCAACGAACTGCATGGTGCTCACCAATGACATGTACCACGCTGATTGGCCACAAACCATCGACCACTCGCTCGCTGCTGAACTGCAATTGGCGAGTTGTCTCTGGCTACGTTTGCTTAATTACCAAGCTTAAGCCGCTAAGCCAAACCATAGACTCAAGCCTCTACCGTCGTCTGGGTGAACCACCTAAAAATACGCGCACGATATCAGCGCGAGACCGGTAAGAGGATTTTCACTTCCGGGTTCTGTTTTTCATATACAATTGTATGTGAAACCGCTTTGCAATAAGCATATTGAAATCGAGAATTTGGCCGATTTTGACGTGTGCCCGCTGACAAACACTTACTGAAACGCCGGATTCGGCTCCCACACCAGATTCTCCTGCTGACATTGCTCATATTCAGCGCAGTCGGAGCCGAAGTACATCAACTCATGGTCGTCCGTTTTGTTCGATTCACAAGCCCATTTGGGTGCGTAGTTAATGAACACCGGATAGACTTGTTCGGCCATGCGCAACATTGCAAACAACCACAGACTCAACGCTATCACGTTGCAGCGGTCCAAGTCGAGCACCATGTTCGTCAGGATTCCTTTGAATTTTCTTCTTTTTGCCAATGAAACAAGCTAAAGCTTTGTGAAGTGGCCCGCCCCAGCGTAGGGAGCTGTTGAAATGAACCTGGCAGTGCCGCACGAACACACGACAATGGGCAATGCGCCAGGGGACTGTGCAGCTGATATGACAGACACGCAAGCTGCGTGTGCATGTGCTTTTGACATCATGGGTACATTGTGTAAGGACACCGTCCTTGTTTGCATTGCAAGAACCAAACAATCATTTGAGCCACCGTTGCTTGGATACATGTGTACTATGGATGCTTTTGAGACCAATGTGTGTGCAGTGCACATGCGCAAAAACATGTTTGAAGTCCGGCCAGACTACATATGTCATTGGTGCGGCTGTCCCACATGAGACGCAATGCCTGCGTGCCAATGCAAGTTTATGTACTGTACGTAACCGGAACTGCTTGTGCGCCATGTATACTAGAACTTGCGCGTTATAATCAGCATCACATGGGCCGAGCGACTTGGTCATTCTTATCGTAATTGCTGCTCCCGACATCCCACTGGATCCCGTCCTTTAATCCAATATTAGATTTTATGATAGCGACCATTCGTGATGAGGCGTTGACTATGTCCAGAAAGACTTTTGTTTTATGGGTTTGATTTTCTGCTGATTGATGGTCTTTTGTTCTTTTCCGACTCTGAGTGTGAGCTACGGCTTGCAATTTTCCATTCGGTTTACCACAGAAGAAGTGTATACAGTTTGATTATCACAGTGTGCAAAAAAGATGTGGGCATTCAATAAGTCAAACGTAAAAAATGGTCTGGTAGTAACGTGGGTTTCATTAATAAACTTTTGCACATGCATCTTTCAATTCCGGATAGATTTCGGCGTCGTTCTTGCATTCGTCAGGTTTATATGGCCAGGTTTCAAGTTCGGTTGCTTCTTGATCGGAAATGCCAAATGCGAATGCATAGACCTGAATTTAAGTTCACATTTAAAAAAAGTAAATTTAAAACTATAGCACCAAACTATTAAAAAGCTAAAATCGTTCCAAGTGCGCACTCACCAAAGCGGCCAGTTCGGGGACCTTCATGAGCGGTTCTTTCTTGAATGGGCACAGGTTGCAGATGGTGACGGCTGGGAAATAGCGTTCTTTGCTTTCCATCTGGAAAGCAGTGGATATTTATGTTTTTCTATTGACGAGAGTAACAAAGACAAATAAAGAAAAGAAATGGACTTTTTGCAATCGCCAACTAACAGTGATTTCCACATTCGTCTCAAACTTGATGAATCGCATCATTGTGGAACCGAACAGATAGAGAAAGCCAAACGCGCACACGATCAACATCAACGTCCAGAATATCATCACGCCTTTGGTGTGTGCCTCGCCCAAATGCGAGATACCGTGCGTGGTGGACAACTGCGCGAATTCGATCAGCAGATGCTTGGCCTTGCTGAAACAGGGACAATAGGGCAATAGGAAGCGTTGACGTGGCAATGAACACTCTCATCAGGCTCAGGCCTCGTGCAGTCATTGGCCTATGGAACCTTGGTCTGACAGTGGAAACTGACGAGGCTTTCCGATGTGCTGTGCACGCGTAGCCAGCTTGCACCGGGGTAGTGGTCCTCGTCCTGGTTAGGTCTGAGGCTTTGTTCGTTTGAGCATTAGACAGGCCTAAAGCATGGGTCGAAGCTAAATGTACGCCTGAGTCTTACCCAAGGACTAAACCAACCAGGCGCGAGCATTACCGGCACCTTTCAATGATTTACACAAAATCTACAGTGATGATTGCGAACACAGACACGAACGTACCGCGTCCTTTTGTCCGACATTTTCGGCAAATCATCCGGCTCATCGTCCGGCTCACGCTCGATCTGTCGCATCACATCGCGCATGTCATCAGGCACCTGCGTGGTCAAATGGATTGGATGGCTGTAATGCCATATGAGAATGCAGTGGGTTCGAACCCGATCGCATTTACAACAGTTTAGATAATTGAGCTCGACAGGACAGTCAACTAACCCCACTGATTGCGCTGCTCTGATCCGATCCATCGTCCGATCCCGATCCCGAATTATCGGATCGATCACCCTCGCTATCCGACATAATTTAGATGTCAGACAAGGAATATTTTTTATTTATTTTACCAAAATAAATTTCTGTTCTACACTTGTACCATTTAACGAAGCTCGAAGGTACATTGGGCTAAGGGAAGTAACGAAAAGACAGCTGCGCAGTCAGGGGTGCTATCTTGGGCCTGCTATGTTTCAGTGGCGTTTATTTGTGCAAGCGCAACCCCAACAAAGGAAAAAATCTAGTGTTGTGCATTTGTTACGTAACTAAGCACCAACTGGGCGCCATGGCAAAGTCTAATCAGGCGTGAACACTCTATCGAATGAGGAGTTTGACGGTTTGGTTAAGCGGCGCGAAGGGATTGCTTTAAAATTTTTAGTGTGTCTGTTGAAATAAGTAGTCATGCGGTCTGCTGAAGTTCTGGTCAGAAGCGTTTGTTACTTCATAGCTTTATTCTTGCATAAGGACAACATGTGTTCAGGAAGCGAAATCGACGATCCAACAAGAGAACACAATGGCACAAACAATCATAAGAATAAATTTCAAGAGTGATTCTGCCGATTGTCCTCCGCGTCCACATTAGCGCTCCGTCCAGCCACAGGTGACAGTGATGTTTCACTACTAGTAGTGCTGCTATCGCTGCCATGTCGGTGTCTGTCATGTACAGTGCCAGTCTCTCTAACGAGCACGCGTCGCGCGTCACAGTACCGATCGAACAAATGCACATCAAGGGGTCTCATGTGCCAAATGAACCACTGACGAGCGCAGCCAGCACCGAAGAACACGACCAGAAGACGGATGAGCCATTTGAGCAGCTCGTTGCGTCGCACAATACGACCCGCCAAGTGATAGTGTAGCACCTATAGGAAGATTGCGAAACATCACTGTGATAGATTTGGTGCCAGTGCTGGGTTTGACTAGCGTGAAACGTTGTCCCCAAATTATTACGCTAGTCAAGGTCACGACCTGTGTCAATCAGGAATAGTCAGTCATTCAAAAAAGTCATGTGGCAAGAACAGATCTGATGCGGTCCGATCCAATCACCAAGCTTGATAACGGCCCATGGTCCAAGGATTGAAAAGATTTTTTAGAACCACTTTGTCAAACAAACGCACCGCCGGCAACAGGTAATCCAACATGAGAAATGAAGTCTGTCCGAAATAGTCCTCTGCCTGCCACAGCACACGCTCGATGGTGGCCAGGGTGCGGTCGAGCTCGTCAGTGCTCATCAGTGTTGGACGCTGGATGTTGGACATGGACTGGTCCATTGTTGGAATGCTCATTGGCATGTCGGCGGGGGGAAATGATGACTGAAGGTGGTATGGATGGAC
The DNA here is from genome assembly GCA_030248065.1 of Rhynchonema sp. JSB1_4. Taxonomy (NCBI): domain Eukaryota; kingdom Metazoa; phylum Nematoda; class Chromadorea; order Monhysterida; family Xyalidae; genus Rhynchonema; species Rhynchonema sp. JSB1_4. The sequence goes on along the minus strand of JASAMV010001586.1, from coordinate 8,362 downwards.
ACTCAGTTGGTTGACTGATGTTTCACTCACGCACACACATGGGACGGTATGTATTTTTATGCTATCGGATTGATTTAGCTTTGCTTCGATTTTGATTTGGCTTTTTGTACCTATGGCGCACTCATCCATAAAATCTCAGCCAAATGACTATGCGTGTAGAGTCATGCATCGCACGCGCATGTAGTCAATGCTCATGCCAGTTGGGCACAATGTAGTAAACTGGTCGGCAGTCGCTTCACTGTGGTGTCCACCTGTCCAAACAGCATGCTCCCAAATCAAAGTCAAACAAACCACTAGGCCGGGTGCAAGCAAAGTGGGTCACAATAGCAACACACCTGTTCCTGAAACATCATCTGCTCCCTTCGTTCATAATCGTCATCAATGCATGCAGCACACGTGCATTCGAAGCCATACGCGTCACGCATGATTTGTTGGCGCTCTGTCTTCGGCAAACGACCGAACAGTGCACCGTAGGAGAATGTCAGCTCGTCGCCTGATTTCGAAAGGTGAACTTGTTTGACTGGCTGATGTTCGACAAAAGCAATCAAGACACTTTTTTTGTATAACCTGGATAAATCGGTGCAATGGTGCGCACTTCGATGGTGTTGTTGGCGAAATGACGACGCAAATTGGGCACACATGAGTGGTTGATCAGACTGGTCATTACGTACAGGGCCGAGCCTTGAAACATCGTGTATGAGTGGCACCAACCAATACCTAACTTCGTTATTGGATCGTATATCTGCCTTGGTTATGTGTCTCATCTGAATTTTGCATATTCACTGGTGTCCAATTTCTATCTGTACGTCTAAAAGCTGGTCAAAAGACAATATCACCACATCGGTATCTCTAGGCATCCTAAAATGCATAACGTGACTAAGGCAGATCTGATCCGCGGTTACCAAGTTCGATACTGCTTCCATGATTGCTTTCTAACGAAAGTCACCGTGACAGTTCAGGCAAACCTTTCGGATAGCACAAATGTCCATCGTCGTTCGGTGTCAGTATCTGTAACGAACACGCGTTGAGCACGATTCTCAGTCTCAACTGTTGTAGTGCGTGGATGGTTGACGCCTCCATGTTAGCCATCCCGTCTCGACCCAATTTCTGCGTAAGTGACAGTGGCATGTGCACACGGATTGCATCTGGCATTCGATCTTGGTGCTCGTCGGTGGTCCAATCGAGTTCACATTGGTTGTAGGCTCTGAATTTTAAAGGGGCATCAAACTTGATAACTGCGGATCGGACCAAGTCCTGCTTTAGTTATGGGGTTTTTTGCACAAATCTCAGCAAATTAGATCTGTATAAATGTCTTGATGTCTGGGAACAACTTTTATGCCGGCCGCAATTAATGTCATCGGTGTAAATTTTGGCATTCATGTACCTCAAACTGGCAATCGACTGAACATTTGGTCCAAATTGGTCGTTTCTGCCATCGCAGCCGAACTCGTCCGTCGGTGGCCGCTTTGCGCTGCTGCTGTCTGCGGGCCCCGTTGATGTTTCATCGTGTGACGTGCCAAGGTACTTGGTCAGCTCCTGCGAGCGAAACATTTCTTTTAAGATGTATATTTCTTTGAAACGTTCGGAAGGCGCTTGCTTTCAGCGGCGTTTTATAGAGAATTCGTTGAGCCATCAGATCCAACGCGGGATTATCGGCGAAAAGTGCGTGCACACGCGGGAAATCGGTCTCCAACGGGCATTCGTACTGAAAACACGACAGATTTGTAATTATAAATCAAAACAGTGGGCCTAAAAAGTAAACCAAAATAACCAGACCTGATGGAACGCGGTCCAGGCTTTGTCGCGACAGGACGTCGAGCAGAATCTGACCAATGGCCGACTGCAGCTGTGACACGGCAGCCAATCAAATTGTAGCACACGACAACAGTACTGACACAGCTCGGACGCGAATTCCTGATTCATTTTTGCTTTTTGTAGTTTTGAGCAATAAATAAGTGAATAATTTGATATCGCTCTGACCTTGTCCACCGCCCAAACATAGGGTCGTTCCCTGACGATGACCGCGCCCGATGGGATGTGACAGTTGGCGACCATCTTGCGCCCTTTGACTGCATCGTACTCGATTCGGATTGCTTCACTCACATCTACATGGATTGAGTGATATTTCAAGATGAACAGGTTAATCTTTGTGCGCGGTCCCACGCATTGTCAATTCCACAGCAACATGCTGGTTGCTTGTTTCGACACACCTTCACAGTGGGGCGGTGCGGTGCACCAAGTCATCATCAGTGCGGGCCATGTATAAAAAAATACGGGGAACACAGTTTGATGAACTAAACGACACTCGCATCACGAACCAAACCAAATAGCCTTACTTGGATAGCACTCGTGTTCACCGTTGAACAATTGTTGTTTGACGAATTCCACGTTTTCCTGACTTTGTGATCGGGTGCGATCGCGCGCTTTCTGCTTGAGCATTCTGAGAGAATTTTTGATTCTCAAGAATGGAATTTTGACTATTGGGTGTTTTGCCGTAAATAACAATTATTCTGTTGTCAGCCAAACCTCCATTCAACTGCCAATTCGTTGCCGCGCTCCAATGGCCAAATTCGCAACGCTCGCGAGAAGTCACGAACGCTTGATTCGTGCTTGCCGCACAATGATGCCAGCACGGCACGACTAGCCAACACACTTGCCTGACAGGAAAAGGGGGACTCGACGTATCAAAGGTGGTGACTTTTGCTGCGCAAGTATCGAGATTAATTATGCCACAAATTTTGACCAGTGTAAAAATTTTTTACAGCAGCTGCTCAGAAAACTTTTGAGGTGGTCAAAATTTGTGACACCAGTAAATCTTGTACTCAGAAAGTCACGTGACTTGACCCAGACTGAACCGATTTTACATCATCACTAAGTTTGAAACCGGAAAAACAGTTTGCCAATCCTGTATCAGTTTTTGCATCAAAAACACCGACTCACAACTTGTCTGGCCGTGGTGGCATAGCAGAGTGCCTTGTTATAGTAGGCCACACTGTCGTCAAGATCGGCCCGTTCAAATGCATCGTCAGCCAGGGCCATTGACGCACGAAATACTGACGAACTCTTGCGGTACGCTGACTCATCAGTGTTATTGTTCTCGGTCGTCATCTTTGTATATGATGAATTCAGGTTGAACAGAGTTTGTATGGTCTGAAAATGTTTATGCAACTGGCGCGAACGCACTTTAAAACTAAACGGCGGCGAAAGTAGTTCGCCCAAACATTGCTCAAATGGCGAAAAACGCTCGATGACACCATATTTTGATAATGTCATCCAGAAACCCATATGAAAATATTATGAAGGGATGAAAACAGAATACCAAGAAGAGCGCTTTCTGCGATGAACACAAAGGCTATCTAGCGTCACAAGACCGTTGTCGCAAGTCATTAGACATCAGAAACGCGAGGTTTTTAAAGTAAAACAAAAACTTTTTTAGGTGGCGCGCTCGTGACCAACCAACATAAGCATTCTGATGGTGCGCATTTGAGCCAAAAAGTTTTTGCGTCCGAGAAAGACGCAGAGACGCGAGCGATTTATTACAACAAACGAGCCATCTGGTACAACGTGGTGTCCTGATTGTGAAAGTGAACACACCCGTTTGGACACAAAAGGAGTCGCCACTCACCAACGTATGGCATGCGATTGACACTTGTGTCAGCTACGTGTTCGAGACGTTCTTTGTTGCAACTTTTTGTGTTGAAATGGGTGTACGATACTGGATCACTTGAATTCCACATGTCTGGTCAGTGTCTGGTCAGTCAGTTTTATCGCCATGTGGTTGGTCAGGGTCAGGTTATCAGATCACAAATGTACGTGGGTATGCTCGCATGTCAAAAATGGAGAAACTGCAATAGATTGTGGTTGTAACAGGTTGATAACAGGTCGTCAAAAGTTCAATGTCGGCGAAAAATGTCCAATAAGTTTTGGTTTCAGATTTTTAATCACACATATTCTATAATTCTACCATCTCAATTCGCACAGTTTCTCCAGGAGCGCGATCTTGGTACCATCACTCATCTGTTCGTACTGTTCGGTTCTCTTGATCGCTTTGACTTGTTGTGGATTGTGCATCATTCGCATGCAGCAGTCGTGCACGTCGGACAGTGAATAGCTGTGAACAAAGGATATTCACTACAGGGACAGATCAGTTTCGGCTTGCCAAAATATCGTTCAAAATTGTCACTCTGGTGTAGAGTGCAAATGTGGGAAAGACCAACCGATCGGCGAGCAACAGTTCGGTGGGCAGACCGAGACGCGACTTGTGGCACAGATGGAGTTCGCATTCGCGCATCACGTGATCAATCTGGAATCGATCGGCCAACTCCAGCAGGAATTCGACGTTGTCGTCTGCGAGAACAGAACCTTTTTTTACAATTTCTACCATCAGACTGGGACAAATCACCGCAGCTGCAAGTGCAATCTGCCCTCTGTATGATCGGAAGGACTCGTCATTTTCGGTCAGTGGTAACTATCCCTGGTAGTTAAAGAAGGCTAATGGCATATTGACAACATAAAGAGGGCACGGCACATATGTATTTGATAGCAATGGTAGCTTCATGAATTCGACCCTTCAACCTTGTAATGACCAACCAGTGATCGGTTTGTGCGACGGGTAGATGACGTGCAGCAGTTCGACAAAGTGCTCCAACTCAACGTCCGGCAGGGGCACTTCTTTCTGCCGTTTTTCGCGAAATTCGTCGAAGAACATCGCCTCGAACACGGGCGAGTACAGTGCCAATGTCTGTAACTGGTGCCATCATATGAGAGATTACAGTGGTACACATCGATGTATCAATTACATGACATTTCTGGGCACTGTTTTCCAAAGTTCCCCCCACCTTTTTGCTGATGTGCAATCGTTGTCCGCCGACCAGCAGGACACCATCAGAGCAATGCGACGTGCGACTGAAGTCGAACACTTTGGCTTGACTGCAATGAGAGACGATTAAGGTATACGGTGGATAGAATAAAATTCAAAAATTAAATAAATATGTGTCCACCGTATGCCGTTTGTTGCGAGCACACGGATTTGCGCTTCAACGATCACACCGCGCTCGGCGATCACGAAACCCTCTTGTTCGTCGGTCAGCGCCTGCAACAAAGTCGGCTTTGACTCGATTGGTTTTCGTTGCTCATTTCGATCTGCTTTTCCCGGTGCACCAGGGCATTGTCAGTGAGCACGAAAAAGGGATGCCGACTCGAAAGAGACACATGGCCTGGTTTTATCATAACGCGAAAATTCACTGCTGATGCATAAGCACAATGGGTGGTTCGATAACGTGCCATCATGCTATTGAATACGTAGATGAAATTCCAAATTTAAATTTGCTCCGATTCGGTATACGTACCTGCCAGCTGATGAAGTTTGGTTGTGACGCGAAGCAGGCTTTGCTGCTAAACGCGTGCTCGATTTTGAGGGTGTGCGTTTTGTTGGCGTCAGTCTGGTTGATGACCTTGAACACGATCTCGGCCTCGCATGACCACATTGTCGATTGTGAATGTGGGTTGCAGTGCACACCGACACTCAGCCATTTGCCGTCGTCTGCGCGACCGTCACCCAATTTGCAGCAGCCCAGTTGCCTACAACACGATAAGTCGACAAAGTGAGGCTCAACTTGAACCTATAATACACTAAGAACGGACTCAGACCATTAAGATTTGATCCGCATGACTTTCGTAGCCAGATACCACTCGTTTTCAAAGACCAGTAGGTCACCCAGATCATCGTCAGTGCGAACGCCCCAATGTAATGTAACCGCATCCGCATGAACACTAAGCTTAATTCTATGCTCACGTGAAAGATCAGTGTTTGCGCAAGAGCACAGTTCTCGTCATCGGCAGTGCATAGCGAGGCCGATAGCACTGTGCTTGGCTGGTTGATGTTTCACCAGAGCGTTCAACTGACCATTTGACACCGGATATGGTGTGCAATGCCGTGACACGTTCCTGACGTCGAATCGTCTCCACTTCAATCATCAGTCTCAATGTGTCGTCTTCGCTCATGTCGGCAACTGAAAGTCAAGTTGGCTGATGTTTCATTTCAAATGAGAAAAAATCAGCAACGTGCACCAACATTTCTTCTTTTTGTCTGGTTCAAATTTCTCGGCTTTAGCGGCCATGATGTTGCAGATTTCAAGCTTGTTGGTGATTCGATGTTGTTGAAAATTGGATGTTTCGGTGATGTCAAGGGAAAAGAATGAATGAATGATCGTGAAAAATGCTGTGGCTTCAACGCTGTTCATTACGACGGTCCCCAAATGCGAAGTCTGGATCGATTACAGATGTGTGTCATGCTGTGCGAATCTATATTCGTTGGTTCATTAAAAATTATTGAGTGCGAATTTCAGCCACTGATGCCGAGTTCATTGTCTCGCCAATAAATTATAGAAATAAACCAATAATAAGACACTGGGAAAACCCAACATTCATAGTAACTTTCACAGCAGTCAATACCTACTTGAGCACAACCAGCGTAGAAGTGGCTAATAGTGCTGTGGTCAAATCAAGTCCTCAAATCTTGTCGTCAAATCACATGTATTATTCCTCACGCTCATTTGGGGCCGTTTGATTTGACGACAAGGTTTGACTTGATTTGATGACAGTACTATTAGCCTGCAATAGTTAACATAAATACAATAAAACAAAACAGAAACAGAGATAACCACGGACACAAATACAACAACAATGATTAAAAACAACCACCACGCAGTAGGTAGAGATGGCTGGGAATTACTGACACTTCAAATCTGACTGATCACCGCGGTGCACGAGTGCACTGCTTGGTCATAATTCCTCCTTGTCGGTGTCAGTTTGAGTGTCCACGCTGTCCGCTTGTTCCATCCGTTTATTCTTGTAATAGTCCTCCACTCCATCTCCCCCATCCTTCTCCTCACCATCATCATCAGTGTCATTTCGCTGCTGATTTTCGGGATTATGGTCGTCGGCCATTTTCTCGAATTCTGAAGAAAACATTCACTTGGCTTTTGTTGAACTGTTATTGGATTTATACTCTCATTGCATGCGCATGGAGGCCATACTGTCAAGCACCGGAAGAAAACTTACGACCCATATCTCTCGCCAGTTACCAAACTTGATTTATTTGAGCCGACTTCAACGCACATTCCGTGACAAATAAACCTACCCACGAACACACAAGTATGATAAAGAACACACTTAAACAGAAAAATCAGTGCACATAAATGACACCATGAGTGGCTTAATCTCAATTCAAGAAGCAAAAGAACGATAGAAAGGCTGCATGGCATGACCAGCCAAAAGGAGGAAGAAATACACCTACTCACTACGCCAAAATCTAATAATCTAAGCGATATAAAGCCAATCTGCAGTATAGAAACCGACATTCACTCAAAGACCGAGCATTTCAAAACTTAAAATCACAGCAACGACTGATGACATGTTTTTGATTACACTGATAAATAATAACAATTAAAAATAGTGGAAGCATTTTCGTCACATCAACCTATTATTGCACACAATTGATGCATTGTTGACATGTGCATGTGCACACCATGACTTGCTCCAGACACAGACACCAACCAGGATCATGTTTAATAATCAATCACACACTTTCCCTCCCATCGAGCAACCCCTATAACTCCTCAAATCTGCTGGGCGGCGGCCGAGTCTTCAAGTTGGGATTGATTTTGAGCGGTTGATTCACGATATTCTTCGTGAGCCACTCAGCCCCACCCCCGAATTCGATGTACCACATGAGGCCAAGTATGACGGCATAGAAGACGGCGAGTCCGATGCTGCGTTGATGGATGATGAGCACGAGACAGATCACCAGACCGCTGAACGATACGTAACGCAGGATTTGCTCGGCTGTCAGTCCGAATGGGTACGGACCCGGCACGTGCTCTGAAACGATCACCAGGCCGGTACGGTACTTAGTGAATCATGTGCATCCTTCAACCACGGTCAACTGAGGTTCCACACTGACGCGGCCCACAACAACAGCATCCTTCAGTCTCTCTGCCAACATTGTGTCGTCAATCAACAACACACATTCCTGCACTCACAGCACACAAACTAAATCAATCGATAATATTCATTGTAAGCACCTGCACAGCCAGTCAAGTTATTCCAACTCAGCAAGCTGCACCAAACATCGACAGCCAGAGACGAGCCAGTCCAGCGACAAAAACAAACAAACACTCGCGCACACACAACAGAATGACATGCCAACCAGGCAGGGCAAGACAACAAGACAAACAATTCTGGCGATCTCAAGATTGCTCGCAACTCTGCCACGCACGACAATGATTTGTATATGAACGGTCATGCAAAGCATAATGGTAGAAACTGAAAAGACAGCCAGAGTCGAAGCCTAGTGAAGCGG
>JASAMV010001582.1:0-11358 GCA_030248065.1 Rhynchonema sp. JSB1_4 | reverse complement strand
ACAAGAAAGAAAAATGCCCCAAGGGGCATAAAAGAAATATGGTTCCCTGGCTGACTGGCATAAAAGAACGATACTAGCTTGCACCACTTTGCTGATGTTTCATTAGGCACTGGAATAAACGTAAGTGTGTTCTGAGCTGTTTGATACCGAACAGTAGACATTGAACCATATTCCCGGCGCGAACTCTTTTGAACCAACACCCAGCCGATATCGAAACTTTCGTGCAAACCCAGGCAACTGTTTCTTCTTTTCAACCTCACGACGGTAACTGTGCAGTCTTCGGTTGCGCACGATGGTTTAACAAAGAGAGGAGTAAAGAGAATATTGCAATCTTTCAATATCTCCCTGCCCTGTGTCTCTGGTGGCAAGACAGCACGCGCCGGGAATATGGTTCAATGTCTACTGTTCGGTATCAAACAGCTCAGAACACACTTACGTTTATTCCAGTGCCTAATGAAACATCAGCAAAGTGGTGCAAGCTAGTATCGTTCTTTTATGCCAGTCAGCCAGGGAACCATATTTTTTTTATGCCCCTTGGGGCATTTTTCTTTCTTGTGTCGTTCTTTTATATCGCGCAAGCGTCAAACAGAGAACCCGGATAAATCAGGCATAGAAAGTTTTCAGTTCCGGCAAGCAATGGTTCTAACTAAGAAAATGTCGACCGTCAGACTTTTCTCAAGTAATCAACGCACATGAGCGCAATGAGGTGTGGGGGTTAGTTTAAGGATGCTGTACTTTTTGGCAGTATATATGAATCGGTGGTTATCGTGACATAGGCCAATTTTGTGTTTCGATTTCACTATGGGGTTCTAACAATGGAGACACGCTTGTGTCTGCGACTTCACCCACCACTGAAACAAAACTAACGCAGTGCCCCACGAGCATGTCTATGTTTTTGAGGAACATTGTAACTTGTCAAGTTATTTATTTTTTTTAATTTACCGCCAGGTATGTATTTGACACCCTAGGTACCATCAATTATAGCGCACTGATTGCGCATCGTCTCAGAGAATGGCACTTGTTGGTTTAGTACCAAGCAAAGCTGTGCAATGAACTTCCATGCAACCTGTCCCTTCAGCTTCAGCAATGAAATAAGTGTCAAACATCAGTCTCCAGATTGCTTTGGTGTTGGCCGCCGCATCTGATCTTGGATTCAATGTTACGTAAAAACTACTATTTAACTTTCCCACGAAAGTCAAATTATAAATGCGGAAAAAGCTTCGAATGTTAGAGAGCAACAGCTATTTTTTAATTGTGACTCCCCGTTTTTTTAGAAAACACCCAGTTTTGTCATAAACAGCATTATGTTTTACTCATATTACTTATCGACATTGCAACAGTAATACAATTTACAATTTATTAATTTCTTAAATATTTCTAAAAAAAATGGTTTTTTAAAATTTATTTTTACTAAGTGAGTTTCACATGGCGATTGTGCTATTCGTTTATATTTTTTCTTTTTAAATTTTCTCTTTTTCACTAAGTGAGTTTCACATGGCGATTGTGCTATTCGGCTGACGAGCGGGGGGCACAACGTCACGCCGATGGTCTCGAATACCCCGCGAAACCTAGGCGTAGACAGGACTCCAAATTAATTTTTTCAATAATTTGCTAAATACAACAGTCACACAATGCTCTCGCATCCCTTTTAATTAAGAAGTTGATATCTTGTCGGTATTTTATCATGAATGACATCACAGCGCATAAACTGCGAACCGCACCTGTGCTTAATAATTAATCTCAAATAAAAACACGAAAAAACTGAAAAAATGTTACGCAGAATTCATTAAAAGTTAATAAAAATACAACAAAGTTGGCTGCGCGCGTGAATGTTTGAACCCGCGGCCTTTCATCTTCAGTGCTGCGCGTTATACCGCTCGGACATCGCTTCGCCAATCTCCTTCACAAGCTTTACTACATATGTAACTACGCGTGCATTGCTGCATTGCCTATTGTGCTGGCTGCCTGTGTGTGTGTGCTGGCTGCCTGCCTGTGTGTGTGTGTGCTGGCTGGCTGGCTGTGTGTTGTGTTTAATACATTGTGCGCTTTATGAATCAGGCAACTACGTAGCGTGCACTAATGCATTGTTGTGTGTGTCTGAGCGTCCATTATGGCTCTTTTCGAGCTGAAAAACATTTAACCAATTGGCATTAATATATGTTTGACGTAACAACGATTAAAAACACATATAACCGCTGATTTTGGCTTTAGAACCATACTTTCTGTACAAAAAGTCATGGTCTGGAACCGTTCATACTAAAAGTTACGAACTCGGCGATAGCACCACCGTGTTTCTCGAGTGCGAAAACCACATAAACAACTTTAATAGTTCTGGTAACCCAACTTTTCGGCGAAATTTTACTTCGGGAAGCACACTTTACATACAAAAAGTCGTGGTCATGGTCTGGAACCGGTCTCAGTCGTGGAGTTACGAAGTCGGCGATAGCACCATCGTGTTTCTCGTGTGCGAAAACCCTATATGCGATATTAACATTTTTGGTGTTCAGTAATGTCTGGGCCCTGACTAGTTTTTTGTGGAAAAAAAAGGGAAAGAACGTTTTTACAAAAATGACAACTGTATCTTGCCCGAGATTGCGCGTGTGGGCACGCAGCGGGATGAAATTTTGTGTGGCCATTTTGGGGCACGGTATATACATTGTGTGCAAGTTTGAGCTCATTCGGTTGAGTATTGTTGAAATAGCGCACGATCAAAATTTTCAGAAAGCGCACTATAGGGAATGAACCATATGTCGCTTAGCATTACCATGCTAGCTCCGATGACCAAAAACTTTGCGTCCAAGGGCAGGCACTTCGATAGCTCAGTTGGTAGAGCAATGCCCCGGTTAGGCGAGGACCTGGGTTCGAGCCCCAGTCGAAGAAAGCCATTTTTTGTTCACAAAGGATTTTGGAATGTACATGCGCTCCCCGTTATTATTCAACATCATCTGCTGCCAACAAGCAAACTCACCAATTTGCTCATCTCACTTACATACAGTACCTAGATTCTCTGCTGGCTCAATTTGGTGCTCGATGATGTGATGCCCAAATATCTGTTCACTTTAGCGAGGGGCGTTTCAGTACATAAGCAATCACTCGGACGGCAAATTCGTTCAGAATGCAGAATATAGAAACATTCACTGTCTAGAAAGTTATAACACGTGAAAAATCGGGAAATGGCTGCGCTCGTTCACTATATAGAGAGATTCACTACAGGGAGGTTCACTGTAGAGGGGGAAGACTGTATCAGAAAACTGGTCAAATGCTCTCTTTCACAAATAGCTTTCGCTTGCTGATGCTTCATGAAGTCCCAACAGCCAGGGAGCACTTTCTATTTCATACAAATTGTAAGTTCTTACAAAAAAACGCTACAATTTGTACCCAGGTACAAAAGTCACTTTACGCAGTTGCAATTGTGAGTGATACAATTGTAAGAAGTTACAATTGTGACTGGGTAAATTGTTTTTTTGATTGTTTATCTATTATTTGATCCGGCCCAATTTTTTAAATAACGTTTATCATCTCAAGAAGCAATTTATTGGAAACTAATTTTATCAAACATGAGTAGTATGGCCCGGACTATAGGTCTAAAATCGAGGCGCCATCCGAGGCGCCATCAGAGCAGCCATCGAGCAGCCAGCTACACAAAGGGACAGATGGTCATCATACCGCAAACAACGAATTATGCACGGTTCACTGAACACGATAACAGCCAATTATGCACGGTTCACTGAACACGCAGCAGAATTAGGCACGTAGTGCCGAGCAAGCGTGTCGCAGATACAGAACTACACATGCAGTACCTAAAAGGTCTACCCATATCAATTCGTCACTTATTTACATTGATTAATATAATATTTACGGAATATATCAGGAACAACTCCCAGAAGATTTCGGGTTTACCAAATTTAGCTAAAATCATAAGAAAACATTTCAGTTTTGATACTGTACGATACTCAGACCTACGACATGGAATCGATTATTGCCAGCGATGAGGCCCCGGCCCTGGTGAAATTTCTACAGTTGAAATCTGAACAGGAACAGGAACAAATTGTGAACCACTACACGACAGCGTTGACCCCCGTTCTTCACCAAAAAGTCGTCAAAAATAGGCTCGTTCCGAACAATCTATTCATCTACTGTATATACACTTTTGACTTCAGATTCGACATCTGTCAACCTTTCTTTCCCAAATAATTGACACTTTAACTTCAGATTCGACATCTGTCAAGCGTGCGACGACAACATGAATCCGTGGTACACTGGCAAGGCTCACAACCAACCGTTCGGAGTTGAACACACCTGCTGCAAGACTTCCGCTGCAATTGTCACGGCTCATCGTTACGACATCGGCACACAAGTCAGCGAAGAAGACCTTCGAAACGTCTGGCTGCAGGTGCTGCAAGCCTGTCTTCAGGACGACACCATCAGCAAACGAGGGCTCATCGCGTTCTACGAAAAGACCAACACTTTCTTTCAACACGAACTGCTCGACAAATATTTGGACAAAGTCGTAAAACGCTTGGCAGAACTCTATCCGATCCCGCTCAGCTGCGACCATCAGCTGCAAGGCAAAATCTGCCCATGCATTTTGGACGGTAAAACACCGCCGTGCTCAATGACACGACCCACTGCTTGAATTACCGATTCTTTTACTCGCTACTAACCTTTAAACCGAAATCCGACATGTGCGACTGAAAAGAAAGACAATTGTTCGCACGGGAAAGACAAATAATTCATGTACTTGTATATCATAATTCTTTATTCATCTTCTTTCGGTGTCTTTTCATTTTCTTTCGATTTCTTTGATGAATTCAGAAAGAATGCGAATGTTGATGAATGGCTTATTCAACGGATTACAATTTAATACCCTCGACATGACACGCTCGACGCATTGTAATAGAAAGCGGTGATCATGGAAGCCGGGCTTTTCGCACCAGTTGTGCACCGATGTCATATGCTTTGACAAACGATCAAATCGCGCGAACTTTTTGGCGCATATCGAACACTCTGCATTAAATATTGACACTTTCAAACCAATTCGTTCTATAGGCTGCGCAACTATATCGTCATACAAATCGACATAACCTGTATCAGACGATCCGTGACGAGTTCTGAAGACCTTCAGTATGGTGTCTGCCCGCGCGGGCATGGTTTCGCTCACGGTCAAACGTGCGACAATGGTTTGCTGATCGAACACATACTACTTAGCGTAGCGAAAGACTCACCAGCCGCCAGCGGTCGCCGCTTGCACGTAACAGTGGGCGGAGCGAAAAACTTCATAACCAATCTGGTATATAACAAGCTCACGGAGTGACTCAGAGTCATTCACTCATTTGTCGCCGCGATGAGTCACGCGTGTAAAGTTTGTCTCAAAACGTTCGATCGGAAGTGGAATCTTGATCGTCACGCAAAACTGCGGCATGCCGTAGCACAAGCTTCGTCAGCTGTGTCTGATTCTGATGGGCATGACGCTGCCAAATACCGTCCCCATCGAATGAACGAGAAACACCGTGCCAACAAGGCCAGCCATCATGAATCAGATGATAGTGACGACCAAGAGGAGGACAGCGACGAAGAAAGAGACGAGCATTGGCGCGATGTTATACTCGGTGAGAAAGGGTGGTGTTATCAGTGTGACTCTATTATGATCCAACACGCTGGCTTTTCAGACGCTTTCAACGCCTCATGCCCAGACACAAAAGTGCTAGCGAGTGAGTTTCTGCAGCCACCGCTATTCAACAAGTTTTTCGAGGCTCTCCATGAGAGGGTCGACCGACAACAGCAGAATGCGGAAGCCATGGAGGAGGATAGCGCGTACAAGCTGATCAAACAACGCGCCGATCGCTACCTGGAAGCGGACTACGACATTTCCGACAAACGAGCAAAGGATGCTGCATGGGAAGATTCCCAGTACACAATCAAACAAGTGCTGAAGTCGAATATTGACGTCATTGAGGAGGCACTGAATTCAGAAGAATCGGAAGAAGATGATTAAACATTCCTTGTCGTCGATGTCATACACATTGATCGAATAATGTGTCATTCCGTCATTTAGGACCAGTATTTGAAAGTTTTGCTGGGTTTATCATTTGTCACTTTTTATTTACTCGCACGCAATTTCATATCGCCTTTGTTGCTCTAGCATAACCGCACCCATTTATAACTTATTTGCATTTCATATTGAAACGATTTTTATGAAATCAGTTGTTGAATAAACAATGTGAGCATAAATGTGAGACATCACCAGTCTAAGACAATAATCCGCAAAAACGATCGAAAAAAGGTTCGGAGAAGACTGATGTGGTGTTAACAACTACGTCTGACAACGAAAGGTGCATCCAGGAGTGACAACTGTGGGAGCATTATGAGTTTTCCGCGTTAGCAGCGATGAGATTACTCAGAAACCATGGTCACGCATGTCGTTGACTCAAGTCCCGTTCACGGAGCAGATATTCTTGGCGTGGCGCGCCAATTTGTGACGTATCTTATTTTACGTAAACGTTTTTATGGCGTCGCGTGAAAATTTTTGGGTACGTGACAGTTTAGATGAAATGGGGCACTGTTTAATTACAATGGCGACATTTAGGCTACGGTGCATCTAGCTCTTAAAACTCGGAGTCATTTTGAGTTTTTCGCTTGAGCAGCCATGAGTTTACTCGGAGTCCAGGGCGACAGCCACTCATGTTTTCGGTTACAATACTCTTACATTTGATTGCAATATGGCTACATTTGGTTACGATACGATGTTGTGCAAAAATGTTTGTATTGAATGTCCACACCATCACAGCCGCATTGCTGCGAAAGCTTGACCGTATTGTATCCCACCCATCCAAATATCTGGCGCAATTCTCAGTTGTGCAGGAACATCGCGTGCATACATTGTACACTGTTCCCTTTTCGCTTGTTATAAACAATTGCAGTTAGGTGATCGAGTTGATGTGACCCCGCGGGCATTCAATACAATCAGTTATACACAACACCGTCACATCAGTGCGAGTCCGCGTAGACCATAATACTACGGGGTCTCATAAACTCCGTGCGATTATAGAATACAGATTTTTGTTTCGGACAATGTCCAGATGCTTAATTCGAGTAGTCCACACACGCAGAAACACAGAACGTATCCTGTCGTCTCGACTACAGCAGTAGGACTTGAAATGATAAATACACAAATTGATTGCGCGCATCGACATTGTCCGAAACAAAAAAATCTGTATTCCATAATCGCACGGAGTTTATGAGACCCCGTAGCATTATGGTCTACGCGGACTCGCACTGATGTCACGATGTCGTGCATAAATGATTGTATTGAATGTCAGCGCGGCCATATCAACTCGATCATCTAACTGCAATTGTTTATAACTAGCGAAAAGGAAACAGTGTACAATGTATGCACGCGATGTTCCTGCACAACTGAGAATTGCGGCAGACATTTGGTTGGGTGGGATACAATACGGTCAAGCTTTCGCAGTAATGCGGCTGTGATGGTGTGCACATTCAATACAAACATTTATGCACAACATCGTATTGTAACCAAATGTAGCCATATTGTAATCAAATGTAAGAGTATTGTAACCGAAAACATGAGTGGCTGTCGCCCTGGACTCTGAGTAAACTCATGGCTGCTCAAGCGAAAACTCAAAATGACTCCGAGTTTTAAGAGCTAGATGCACCGTAGCCTAAATGTCGCCAATGTAATTAAACTGTGACCCATTTCATCTAACCTGTCACCTTTGCAGCCCTGCAGTGAAAACATAAACAAGAACAAGTATTCTGCAGAAAATTTTCGAATTTTTTTCAGCTTTTTGGGCTTCCCAGGACTGCTGCTGTAGTCGAGACGACAGGATACGTTCTGTGTTTCTGCGTGTGTGGACTACTCGAATTAAGCATCTGGACATTGTCCGAAACAAAAATCTGTATTCTATAATCGCACGGAGTTTATGAGACCCCGTAGTATTATGGTCTACGCGGACTCGCACTGATGTGACGGTGTTGTGTATAACTGATTGTATTGAATGCCCGCGGGGTCACATCAACTCGATCACCTAACTGCAATTGTTTATAACAAGCGAAAAGGGAACAGTGTACAATGTATGCACGCGATGTTCCTGCACAACTGAGAATTGCGCCAGATATTTGGATGGGTGGGATACAATACGGTCAAGCTTTCGCAGCAATGCGGCTGTGATGGTGTGGACATTCAATACAAACATTTTTGCACAACATCGTATCGTAACCAAATGTAGCCATATTGCAATCAAATGTAAGAGTATTGTAACCGAAAACATGAGTGGCTGTCGCCCTGGACTCCGAGTAAACTCATGGCTGCTCAAGCGAAAAACTCAAAATGACTCCGAGTTTTAAGAGCTAGATGCACCGTAGCCTAAATGTCGCCATTGTAATTAAACAGTGCCCCATTTCATCTAAACTGTCACGTACCCAAAAATTTTCACGCGACGCCATAAAAACGTTTACGTAAAATAAGATACGTCACAAATTGGCGCGCCACGCCAAGAATATCTGCTCCGTGAACGGGACTTGAGTCAACGACATGCGTGACCATGGTTTCTGAGTAATCTCATCGCTGGTAACGCGGAAAACTCATAATGCTCCCACAGTTGTCACTCCTGGATGCACCTTTCGTTGTCAGACGTAGTTGTTAACACCACATCAGTCTTCTCCGAACCTTTTTTCGATCGTTTTTGCGGATTATTGTCTTAGACTGGTGATGTCTCACATTTATGCTCACATTGTTTATTCAACAACTGATTTCATAAAAATCGTTTCAATATGAAATGCAAATAAGTTATAAATGGGTGCGGTTATGCTAGAGCAACAAAGGCGATATGAAATTGCGTGCGAGTAAATAAAAAGTGACAAATGATAAACCCAGCAAAACTTTCAAATACTGGTCCTAAATGACGGAATGACACATTATTCGATCAATGTGTATGACATCGACGACAAGGAATGTTTAATCATCTTCTTCCGATTCTTCTGAATTCAGTGCCTCCTCAATGACGTCAATATTCGACTTCAGCACTTGTTTGATTGTGTACTGGGAATCTTCCCATGCAGCATCGTTTGCTCGTTTGTCGGAAATGTCGTAGTCCGCTTCCAGGTAGCGATCGGCGCGTTGTTTGATCAGCTTGTACGCGCTATCCTCCTCCATGGCTTGCGCATTCTGCTGTTGTCGGTCGACCCTCTCATGGAGAGCCTCGAAAAACTTGTTGAATAGCGGTGGCTGCAGAAACTCACTCGCTACTACTTTTGTGTCTGGGCATGAGGCGTTGAAAGCGTCTGAAAAGCCACCGTGTTGGATCATAATAGACTAACACTGATTACACCACCCTTTCTCACCGAGTATAACATCGCGCCAATGCTCGTCTCTTTCTTCGTCGCTGTCCTCCTCTTGGTCGTCACTATCATCTGATTCATGATGGCTGGCCTTGTTGGCACGGTGTTTCTCGTTCATTCGATGGGGACGGTATTTGGCAGCGTCATGCCCATCAGAATCAGACACAGCTGACGAAGCTTGTGCTACGGCATGCCGCAGTTTTGCGTGACGATCAAGATTCCACTTCCGATCGAACGTTTTGAGACAAACTTTACACGCGTGACTCATCGCGGCGACAAATGAGTGAATGACTCTGAGTCACTCCGTGAGCTTGTTATATACCAGATTGGTTATGAAGTTTTTCGCTCCGCCCACTGTTACGTGCAAGCGGCGACCGCTGGCGGCTGGTGAGTCTTTCGCTACGCTAAGTAGTATGTGTTCGATCAGCAAACCATTGTCGCACGTTTGACCGTGAGCGAAACCATGCCCGCGCGGGCAGACACCATACTGAAGGTCTTCAGAACTCGTCACGGATCGTCTGATACAGGTTATGTCGATTTGTATGACGATATAGTTGCGCAGCCTATAGAACGAATTGGTTTGAAAGTGTCAATATTTAATGCAGAGTGTTCGATATGCGCCAAAAAGTTCGCGCGATTTGATCGTTTGTCAAAGCATATGACATCGGTGCACAACTGGTGCGAAAAGCCCGGCTTCCATGATCACCGCTTTCTATTACAATGCGTCGAGCGTGTCATGTCGAGGGTATTAAATTGTAATCCGTTGAATAAGCCATTCATCAACATTCGCATTCTTTCTGAATTCATCAAAGAAATCGAAAGAAAATGAAAAGACACCGAAAGAAGATGAATAAAGAATTATGATATACAAGTACATGAATTATTTGTCTTTCCCGTGCGAACAATTGTCTTTCTTTTCAGTCGCACATGTCGGATTTCGGTTTAAAGGTTAGTAGCGAGTAAAAGAATCGGTAATTCAAGCAGTGGGTCGTGTCATTGAGCACGGCGGTGTTTTACCGTCCAAAATGCATGGGCAGATTTTGCCTTGCAGCTGATGGTCGCAGCTGAGCGGGATCGGATAGAGTTCTGCCAAGCGTTTTACGACTTTGTCCAAATATTTGTCGAGCAGTTCGTGTTGAAAGAAAGTGTTGGTCTTTTCGTAGAACGCGATGAGCCCTCGTTTGCTGATGGTGTCGTCCTGAAGACAGGCTTGCAGCACCTGCAGCCAGACGTTTCGAAGGTCTTCTTCGCTGACTTGTGTGCCGATGTCGTAACGATGAGCCGTGACAATTGCAGCGGAAGTCTTGCAGCAGGTGTGTTCAACTCCGAACGGTTGGTTGTGAGCCTTGCCAGTGTACCACGGATTCATGTTGTCGTCGCACGCTTGACAGATGTCGAATCTGAAGTTAAAGTGTCAATTATTTGGGAAAGAAAGGTTGACAGATGTCGAATCTGAAGTCAAAAGTGTATATACAGTAGATGAATAGATTGTTCGGAACGAGCCTATTTTTGACGACTTTTTGGTGAAGAACGGGGGTCAACGCTGTCGTGTAGTGGTTCACAATTTGTTCCTGTTCCTGTTCAGATTTCAACTGTAGAAATTTCACCAGGGCCGGGGCCTCATCGCTGGCAATAATCGATTCCATGTCGTAGGTCTGAGTATCGTACAGTATCAAAACTGAAATGTTTTCTTATGATTTTAGCTAAATTTGGTAAACCCGAAATCTTCTGGGAGTTGTTCCTGATATATTCCGTAAATATTATATTAATCAATGTAAATAAGTGACGAATTGATATGGGTAGACCTTTTAGGTACTGCATGTGTAGTTCTGTATCTGCGACACGCTTGCTCGGCACTACGTGCCTAATTCTGCTGCGTGTTCAGTGAACCGTGCATAATTGGCTGTTATCGTGTTCAGTGAACCGTGCATAATTCGTTGTTTGCGGTATGATGACCATCTGTCCCTTTGTGTAGCTGGCTGGTCGATGGCTGCTCTGATG
>JASAMV010001579.1:0-29887 GCA_030248065.1 Rhynchonema sp. JSB1_4 | reverse complement strand
TCAATGGCGTTTTTTATACTGATGAACTTGTAAGAGTAAGAGACTCTGCAGCCCCAGTTAAAGTGATACAGTCTCTCCGTGAGACAGAGAAACGTGGCGGAGTTATATGGCACTTGGTTAAGTTCAAAGATGATTCTGATTTGTCATGGGTACGTGATGACAAGCTGGTTAGTATATAAGCAGAACACTTATGTAAAATTTAGCAATGGAAGATGTTAGTGAGTCAAGTGACAAACGCTGGTATGTGTTTGGTAGAGACTATTCCAAGACACAAATTGTATTTTTTGTTCAAGTGATATTAATTTATCTTATAATCTGCACATCTCTTGTGAACTTGTGTATAAATAGCACTGAAAGTGAATCAAAGATCTGGATTATTCTGCTCAGCAGCTGCATGGGATACCTGTTGCCAAATCCCACACTCAAACGTAATCATGAACGGTGACTTTTATGTTGTTCTGCCCTCAAACACAATGAGCAGAGACAACTCCAAAAATACCACGTCAGAGTTTCGTGTTCAGTTGCCTCAAACTATCCGCTTAGCTGGCTCGTGGGAAGTGGGTCTCGTGGAGATTCTGTATCCTTTTAGTTGGAACAATGTCAACACGGAGCTTGAGTGGAACAACACGCGTAATAATGAGATCAAGATCATTGACTACAAGGACCACGGTTCTGTTGATTACAATCCTACCGTGTACACTATTCGTTTGGAGCCAGGATATTACCAAAATGCTGATGAATTATATCGTCAGATTGTTTCCGCCATTGAAAAATTGGAATACAGTGAAAATAATGCTGTCAAAAAAGCAATTACGTTTCACTACGGTAGGTACCGTAATAAGTTTGGCATAGATATTGACAGCAGTTACAAATTGGGCGTAGTTCTCTCTCCCCAGCTACAGTATATCATGGGGTTTGAACAACATGGTTACCAGAATTCTGTTGTCGCTACATATCCTCCTGATTTACGCGGCGGTCTGGATGGAATATATATCTACTGTGATCTGTGCCAGCCACAAATTGTGGGAAACTCGTTGGCTCCTTTGCTTCGCACAATACCTATTGTTGGTGAGTATGGTCAAATTGTAGAGCGCACGTTCGTTGCTCCCCATTACGTGCCAGTACTTAAAGTGACTCTACAATTGATCGTTGACCGCGTTTGTTTGCAGTCATTTTTTCAGACAATGAAGACTAGGTATCAGAAACCCAGATTTAGGAAATAGATTTTCAAGTCGTTGCTTTGTGATGTTTCACGGAGCCCACACATTTTTACAGGAGGAGAAAAAATGAAAAAAGTTTGAGGAAGGCCTGTGCGAAACACAAGGTAATCCAATAGAAGATATTTTCAGCGTTTTATACTCAGACGTTTTTCTGTTAAACGAAATATAAAGCATTGTGCGAAACGCCATGTGTGATAAATAATAAACGAAACACTCCAAAAAATCAAGCCTTTTAAAGCACCCTTTGACTCTAGCATAATTTTAAGCATCTGTGGTGAATGAAATAAGTTGCCAATTAGAAATAAAAATCGTCTAATTATCTAGTATTTAGGATGTGCTTTTCGTTTTTCAAAACCCTACACAGCTCACACAATGTTTACCACAACATGCGCAAGGCACCCATTCCCACAGCGCACACACACAAAGCTGAAACATTATCCCCGGCCGGCTGTGTGTTGTCGTTGTGTGTGCGCTGTGCGTGGTCTGAATGGCTGCCTTGCGCATGTTGTGGTAAACATTGTGTGAGGCTGTGTAGGGTTTTGAAAAACGAAAAGCACATCCTAAATACTAGATAATTAGACGATTTTTATTTTCTAATTGACAACTTATTTTTATCTCCCCATCACCACAGATGCTTAATTAATTATGCTAGAGTAAAAGGGTGCTTTAAAAAGGGCTTGATCTTTTTGAGAATATTTTCGTTTATTACATATCACTACATAGCGTTTTTTTCGCACAATGCTTTATATCTCGTTCAACAGAAAAACGTCTGAGCCTATAAAAACACTGAAAATATCTTCTATTGGATTACCTTGTGTTTCGCACAGCCCTGCCTCAAACTTTTTTCATTTTTTCTCCTCCTGTAAAAATGTGTGGGCTCCGTGAAACATCACAAAGCAACGACTTGAAAATCTATTTCCTAAATCTGGGTTTCTGATACCTAGTCTTCATTTTCTGAAAAAATGACTGCAAACAAACGCGGTCAACGATCAATTGTAGAGTCACTTTAAGAAAGAATTCTCAGCCGTAGAGATCAGTATAAAAACAGACACCAACAAGCCAATCGCATTCGCATACGGCAAAGCAGTGCTGAAACTACATTTCCGTCGTAAAAATGAGAGTTCTCTTTACTCCGGTTTCTGAGAGGGACTGGACAAACTTCTTTTTGGCTCAGCAGCACGGAGCAGGTTTCGCTGGATTGCCATATCAAAGAGGTAATGGTCTCGGTAACATTTTTCGCGGACTTTTTCGTGCTCTTTTTCCCGTTGTTAAGTCAGCTGGGCGTGCCATTGGCAAACAAGCGCTAAAAACTGGAGCTGAGATTGCAACGGACTTGGTATCTGGGAAATCGTTGAAAGAATCAGCAGCAACAAGGGCAAAAGCAGGCAGCGTAGCCTTGCTACAGAAAGGGGTCAAAGCTCTAGACCAGTCCGGTGGCCGTTTGGGTAAGCGTAAGGCACGGAAACGTGATCCCCCAAAGCCACTCAAACAGAATCGTATAAAAGGGAGTACAAAGCTAAAGAAACGCACCAGTCGCTCAAAACGTCAACGCGTACAGGATCAACTCGGCGTTTATTTCAGTTAAAAATGGCTCAGCTTATTGATAAAAATAGTGCACCTGCTTCGGATACGGTTTTGGACTTGTTTTCTGTGCCATTGACCCAAACAGCAGTGGAAAGCAGTTTCTGGTATGCTGCACATCCTGTCAACACTGTTACATCGGCCGGCCCGTACCAGTTTACGGTGCCTGCAGGTCCTGATTATCTGCATTTGGCCCGCAACTATCTGTATATGAAATTTAAAATCGTAAAACCGGATGGAAGTGGTCTCGGTGTTCCAATCGTACCTGGAACAGACGGAGGTACGGAGCCCTTGGTTGGGCCAATCAACATGATCGGCAAAACATTTTTCAAACAGGTCAAGGTCGGCATCAATGGAAAGCCTGCGTTTGATTCTGGAGACATGTATCCCTACCGCACCATATTGGAAACAGAACTAAACTACGGTTGGGATGCAAAAAGTAGCTCCATGAAAGCTGCACTATACAACAAAGATGAACCGGCCCAGTTTGTTGAATCAGAAAACAACAACGGATGGACAAGACGTGAAAAGCTCTTCAGGCAAAGTGCTGTCGTGGAAACAATGGCTCCTATTCATTGTGATCTTTTTATGTCTGACAAAGCCTTGGTTAGTAATTGTCAAGTCACCTTGGAACTTCATCGTAACTCAGATGCTTTCTGTCTTCTTTGCTGGACAGCCAATGCGCCAGCGTATAAAATAGAAGTGTTAGAAATGATATGGTACGTTAAAAGGTTGCAATTATTAAGCACTGTAAGCTTAGGATTGGAAGCAGCGCTCATGCGCGGTGCAGCCAAGTATCCAATTCGTAGAGTGGCAATGACCAAAATGCATATAAGCCCTGGACGTCAAAATGCTCCCACCACGCCCTTATTTACTGGTCAAATTCCGCGCCGGTTGTTGCTTGGGTTTGTGCAAAATGAATCATTCTTTGGAGCTTATAACAAAAACCCGTTCAGTTTCAAGCACTGTGATGTCAAGGAAATCGCGGTGCAAGCTGGAGGTCAAATGTTTCCTCGTGAACCTTTAAAAATGGATTTCTCTAATAAACTTGCCGTCAGGCCGTTTGTCCAAATGTTTGAGACATTGTCATTGTCAGAGGAAAACAAAGGAAACTGGGTAACATACAATGATTTCCTACATAATTTCACTGTGTTTGCCTTTGACCTCACGGCTGAGCAAGCAGATAGTGCGCACTGGGAGCTTATAAAAGAGGGATCCACAATCCTTTTTTGTCAATTTGCTCAAGCAATACCTGAGCCAGGTGTTGAACTGATAGCATATGGAGAGTTTGACAATCTTGCTTTGATTGATCGTAACCGCACTGTGTACTTTGACTATTCTGTTTAAGTATGGACACCAGAGCCTTGATGAGGATTTGTGGCAAAGATCCTGCGTTACGTAATTTGTTCATTGGTATATTTCCGTGCAATAAACTACCAGCAGTTGATCGTTTACCTTGCTGTTTTATCGCAAACACAAAACCAGACACACACCCGGGAGAACATTGGGTTGCGTTTTTCATTAACAAAGAAGGTTATGGAGACTACTTTTGCTCATACGGTGCTGAACCACAACTGTCGTTCAAACAGTTTATGGACAAAGCTTGCGTGGATTGGAACTATTCTCGTAAACGTCTACAACATGTGCTGTCAACAACTTGCGGTCAATATGCAGTATTTTTTCTACACGCCAGAGCAAGAGGCCTTCCGTTTTACAAGTTTCTGAGTTTATTCACCAAAAACACAGATGAAAATGACAAGATAGTAACAGCATTTATTAATGGATTCTACAATGAAGACACAAAAGTAATTGACTTTGACATGATATGTGATCAAACAGGTTAATACTCATGCTCAAACAACAATGTCTTCAGCTCATCATGCCATATTGTGTAAATAGATTTGAACGGATCACACTGTGTCATAAAGTCCAGAATATCATTCCCGCTGATTTCCACATGGGAGTACTTCATGTTGAGTTCTTCCGACAGATTGGCCAGTATTTGTGTCAACTTCATTCCTCCTCCCTGCAACGGGCATCTGGAGCGGAACAGACCGGCCACATCAGGCGGAATGTAGTAGTATCCGCCGCGGGGGTGAACGGTGTCTAAGTCCTTGGCAACGTAATCATACGCGGTGATTCCAGTGAAGTTGTTGGTTCCGTCAAATTCCTTGCGGAATTCAAACTTGTTGGTCTGCGGGTTCAGATAATTTTGATGATCTTTGGCTACCATTTGTTTGATGTAGCGCTCCAGGAATCCGGACATTTCACGGCGGTAAGCCACCAGAAAGCAACGGCGGATCAGTTCCTGCTTGTCCTGCTTTGTGTAACGCTTGCGGCAATCAAAACAGCTGCATAACGTGGACATGACAGATTCCAACACAACAATCAGGGCGTGCGGGTACTTGGTGGGTGAAAGATTGGTGTTGCGGTACCGTGGGGAAATTGGCGGAAGTCCAAAGTAGGCAAGTGGATCTTGAGGGTCAAAGTCTTCCGGAATATAGAAACGCATGCTGATGTGAAATGAGTGTTCGGATATGACATCCACAGAGTTTTCACAGATAATTCATAATTTTTTCACAGATTTTTCACAGGGACACAGTGATCGTATATAAACAGCTTTTTTCTAAGCTTCTGTCAGTTGCATCATGAATGAGTTCAATAACTTTCTGGATGCCCTAACCGGTCCACTGGAATTTTCGTCTCTGCCAGAACAGCAAAACACAGTGCATCAGCAACCGCCACCACCTCCAACGGTGAAACGCCAGGACGCTGTATCACACCCGTTGAAGGGAGTCCACTACAAGCCAACAGTGCGCCATGAAAAGACAAAAGAGACCAAGCCAAAACATGCTAAACAGCTTCGTGTCAAAATTTCTGAAGAAAAAACGCCGCCGCCGGAGAAAGCAAAGAAACGCCCTGCTTTGGAGTTCAAGAAGGAAGAACCGGCAGCAAAAAAGACAACACCGGAGACAGAAATAGAAGATCATCAGAAATATGACTGTATTGCAGTGGTGCCTCAAGTTAGCATTACTGTTCACTACTGTACTACATGTGGCAAGCGTTCTGTTGATGTCAAATAGTCTGATTTTGCTGTCATGAAGTTTTGCTTTTTAATTATCATTGTAAGTGTTGTCATGCAAATAAAACAAAAGACAACCAAATTTTGTTCATGGCGCTTTATTTCGGCAACAAGGCCACCATCTGACACTCCTTTTCTGACAAGGAAGCAATCCTGTATAAAATACAGTCACGACCACAATCACATTTACACATATCACGAAATACAAAATGAGTCTTCATACAATTTAGCGGAGGCAGTTTTTCATAGTGACGCTGTCGGAATATTTTACGGTAGCGACAGGTTCCATTTCTTAAAGTAATACCACAATTTTCGGGATAGAATGAAAGAATTTCAAATGGTTGGAAGCCTACAGCAACGACAACACAGTGGCACTTTTGTCCATGATGGTATCCGACAACGAACGGGAAGTGACAAACCAAACGAATAGACCCTGAACGTTTATCGTGTCCCACTATCCCAGCTTTCAGTGTAGTTTGCACTAATGCCATGATATCCACTCTGCTGTTGAATTTTGATTTGCCAGGCACGGTTGCGTTTGGCCAATGGTTCCGCTTGATGTGGTGATACCCTTTATTAGCGGCTGGTGATCCTGCATGAAGTGGGACTTTCTTCTTAAACTTTGTGTCGAAAGTCATCTTGATATTTGAGGGAGACATATTGTAAATGAAGTACCAAGACCAAGAGACGAAAAAAAATAATTCACAGGTCCTTCACAGATTGTTCACAGGTTTCTCACACAAAAAAAACAGTCAATATAATCGTCGGTTTCCCCTAAAAATTATTGCTGCATAATGCTGATTCCCGCAGATGAAGAAGATGCAGTGCGTCAATTCTTGAGGACAAAAAGCGCAAGGAGATTGATCTGCTAGATAGATGTTCATGGATGTCATTGTCCCTTGCTGAGTGCAACAATCAGTGACAAGAGTGGAGTTGTGCAAAGGATGCCCCAAAAGACCAGCTCGTTCGAGATGACCATATTTGCAACCATCCGCCCTTCAGCTTACATCAGTCTGCATGGTCGCATTTGGGAGAAGCCATAAATCTTGGTCGTGACTGGAAAATCTCACTCGGGCATACCTCTGTAACCATCGCCCATCGTTTTGCCAACTACAAATACACTCTCAACTCATTCATGGCATCTAACTAATGAAAATATGGATAACACCACTGATGTGTGATCAACCACCCTTGCTCAAACTCCAGCCTGCCGAGACAGAATCGTTTTTCTTATGGAGGAAAAGGAGGAATATAGATACAGAGTGGTGAATCAATACGGGTAATCGATCGGCAGCTGAGTTTCTAGACAAGGTTCTATCACACAATCACGATGGTGTTCATCCATATATTTTCCAATTAGTTCAGCATGCCATGAAATGTAGTTGACGAGTGTATTGTAGTTGGCAAACCACGAACTGAGCGCGCGATGGCTTACAGAAGCGCTGAATGCCCGAGTGCAGAACTCTTCCCAGTCACGACCAAGATTTATGGCTTCTCCCAAAATGCGACCATGCAGACTGATGTAAGCTGAAGGCGGATGGTTGCAAATATGGTCATCTCCGAACGAGCTGGTCTTTTGGCATCCTTTGCACAACTCCCAACTCTTGTCACTGATTGTTGCACTCAGCAAGGGACCAATGACATCCATGAACATCTGATCTAGCAGATCAATCTCCTTGCGCTTTTTGTCCTCAAGGAATTGACGCACTGCATCTTCTTCATCTGCGGGAATCAGCATTATGCAGCAATGAATTTTTTCAGGGGAAACCGACGATTATATTGACTGTTTTTTTTGTGTGAGAAACCTGTGAACAATCTGTGAAGGACCTGTGAATTATTTTTGTTGTCGTTCTCTTGGTCTTGTGACTTCATTTACAATATGTCTCCCTCAAATATCAAGATGACTTTCGACACAAAGTTTAAGAAGAAAGTCCCACTTCATGCAGGATCACCAGCCGCTAATAAAGGGTATCACCACATCAAGCGGAACCATTGGCCAAACGCAACCGTGCCTGGCAAATCAAAATTCAACAGCAGAGTGGATATCATGGCATTAGTGCAAACTACACTGAAAGCTGGGATAGTGGGACACGATAAACGTTCAGGGTCTATTCGTTTAGTTTGTCACTTCCCGTTCGTTGTCGGATACCATCATGGACAAAAGTGCCACTGTGTTGTCGTTGCTGTAGGCTTCCAACCATTTGAAATTCTTTCATTCTATCCCGAAAATTGTGGTATTACTTTAAGAAATGGAACCTGTCGCTACCGTAAAATATTCCGACAGCGTCACTATGAAAAACTGCCTCCGCTAAATTGTATGAAGACTCATTTTGTATTTCGTGATATGTGTAAATGTGATTGTGGTCGTGACTGTATTTTATACAGGATTGCTTCCTTGTCAGAAAAGGAGTGTCAGATGGTGGCCTTGTTGCCGAAATAAAGCGCCATGAACAAAATTTGGTTGTCTTTTTTGTTTTATTTGCATGACAACACTTACAATGAT
This sequence comes from Rhynchonema sp. JSB1_4, assembly GCA_030248065.1. NCBI lineage: Eukaryota > Metazoa > Nematoda > Chromadorea > Monhysterida > Xyalidae > Rhynchonema > Rhynchonema sp. JSB1_4. Next base: position 21,501 of record JASAMV010001579.1, on the reverse strand, counting down.
AATTAAAAAGCAAAACTTCATGACAGCAAAATCAGACTATTTGACATCAACAGAACGCTTGCCACATGTAGTACAGTAGTGAACAGTAATGCTAACTTGAGGCACCACTGCAATACAGTCATATTTCTGATGATCTTCTATTTCTGTCTCCGGTGTTGTCTTTTTTGCTGCCGGTTCTTCCTTCTTGAACTCCAAAGCAGGGCGTTTCTTTGCTTTCTCCGGCGGCGGCGTTTTTTCTTCAGAAATTTTGACACGAAGCTGTTAGCATGTTTTGGCTTGGTCTCTTTTGTCTTTTCATGGCGCACTGTTGGCTTGTAGTGGACCCCTTCAACGGGTGTGATACAGCGTCCTGGCGTAGTTGGAGGTGGTGGCGGTTGCTGATGCACTGTGTTTTGCTGTTCTGGAGAGACGAAAATTCCAGTGGACCGGTTAGGGCATCCAGAAAGTTATTGAACTCATTCATGATGCAACTGACAGAAGCTAGAAAAAAGCTGTTTATATAGATCACTGTGTCCCTGTGAAAAATCTGTGAAAAAATTATGAATTATCTGTGAAAACTCTGTGGATGTCATATCCGAACACTCATTTCACATCAGCATGCGTTTCTATATTCCGGAAGACTTTGACCCTCAAGATCCACTTGCCTACTTTGGACTTCCGCCAATTTCCCCACGGTACCGCAACACCAATCTTTCACCCACCAAGTACCCGCACGCCCTGATTGTTGTGTTGGAATCTGTCATGTCCACGTTATGCAGCTGTTTTGATTGCCGCAAGCGTTACACAAAGCAGGACAAGCAGGAACTGATCCGTCGTTGCTTTCTGGTGGCTTACCGCCGTGAAATGTCTGGATTCCTGGAGCGCTACATCAAACAAATGGTAGCCAAAGATCATCAAAATTATCTGAAACCGCAGACCAACAAGTTTGAATTCCGGAAGGAATTTGACGGAACCAACAACTTTACTGGAATCACCGCGTATGATTACGTTGCCAAGGACTTAGACACCGTTCACCCGCGGCGGATACTACTACATTCCGCCTGATGTGGCCGGTCTGTCCGCTCAGATGCCCGTTGCAGGGAGGAGGAATGAAGTTGAAAATACTGGCCAATCTGTCGGAAGAACTAACATGAAGTACTCCCATGTGGAAATCAGCGGGAATGATATTCTGGACTTTATGACACAGTGTGATCCGTTCAAATCTATTTACACAATATGGCATGATGAGCTGAAGACATTGTTGTTTGAGCATGAGTATTAACCTGTTTGATCACATATCATGTCAAAGTCAATTACTTTTGTGTCTTCATTGTAGAATCCATTAATAAATGCTGTTACTATCTTGTCATTTTCATCTGTGTTTTTGGTGAATAAACTCAGAAACTTGTAAAACGGAAGGCCTCTTGCTCTGGCGTGTAGAAAAAATACTGCATATTGACCGCAAGTTGTTGACAGCACATGTTGTAGACGTTTACGAGAATAGTTCCAATCCACGCAAGCTTTGTCCATAAACTGTTTGAACGACAGTTGTGGTTCAGCACCGTATGAGAAAAGTAGTCTCCATAACCTTCTTTGTTAATGAAAAACGAACAATGTCCGGGTGTGTGTCTGGTTTTGTGTTTGCGATAAAACAGAAGGTAAACGATCAACTGCTGGTAGTTTATTGCACGGAAATATACCAATGAACAAATTACGTAACGCAGGATCTTTGCCACAAATCCTCATCAAGGCTCTGGTGTCCATACTTAAACAGAATAGTCAAAGTACACAGTGCGGTTACGATCAATCAAAGCAAGATTGTCAAACTCTCCATATGCTATCAGTTCAACACCTGGCTCAGGTATTGCTTGAGCAAATTGACAAAAAAGGATTGTGGATCCCTCTTTTATAAGCTCCCAGTGCGCACTATCTGCTTGCTCAGCCGTGAGGTCAAAGGCAAACACAGTGAAATTATGTAGGAAATCATTGTATGTTACCCAGTTTCCTTTGTTTTCCTCTGACAATGACAATGTCTCAAACATTTGGACAAACGGCCTGACGGCAAGTTTATTAGAGAAATCCATTTTTAAAGGTTCACGAGGAAACATTTGACCTCCAGCTTGCACCGCGATTTCCTTGACATCACAGTGCTTGAAACTGAACGGGTTTTTGTTATAAGCTCCAAAGAATGATTCATTTTGCACAAACCCAAGCAACAACCGGCGCGGAATTTGACCAGTAAATAAGGGCGTGGTGGGAGCATTTTGACGTCCAGGGCTTATATGCATTTTGGTCATTGCCACTCTACGAATTGGATACTTGGCTGCACCGCGCATGAGCGCTGCTTCCAATCCTAAGCTTACAGTGCTTAATAATTGCAACCTTTTAACGTACCATATCATTTCTAACACTTCTATTTTATACGCTGGCGCATTGGCTGTCCAGCAAAGAAGACAGAAAGCATCTGAGTTACGATGAAGTTCCAAGGTGACTTGACAATTACTAACCAAGGCTTTGTCAGACATAAAAAGATCACAATGAATAGGAGCCATTGTTTCCACGACAGCACTTTGCCTGAAGAGCTTTTCACGTCTTGTCCATCCGTTGTTGTTTTCTGATTCAACAAACTGGGCCGGTTCATCTTTGTTGTATAGTGCAGCTTTCATGGAGCTACTTTTTGCATCCCAACCGTAGTTTAGTTCTGTTTCCAATATGGTGCGGTAGGGATACATGTCTCCAGAATCAAACGCAGGCTTTCCATTGATGCCGACCTTGACCTGTTTGAAAAATGTTTTGCCGATCATGTTGATTGGCCCAACCAAGGGCTCCGTACCTCCGTCTGTTCCAGGTACGATTGGAACACCGAGACCACTTCCATCCGGTTTTACGATTTTAAATTTCATATACAGATAGTTGCGGGCCAAATGCAGATAATCAGGACCTGCAGGCACCGTAAACTGGTACGGGCCGGCCGATGTAACAGTGTTGACAGGATGTGCAGCATACCAGAAACTGCTTTCCACTGCTGTTTGGGTCAATGGCACAGAAAACAAGTCCAAAACCGTATCCGAAGCAGGTGCACTATTTTTATCAATAAGCTGAGCCATTTTTAACTGAAATAAACGCCGAGTTGATCCTGTACGCGTTGACGTTTTGAGCGACTGGTGCGTTTCTTTAGCTTTGTACTCCCTTTTATACGATTCTGTTTGAGTGGCTTTGGGGGATCACGTTTCCGTGCCTTACGCTTACCCAAACGGCCACCGGACTGGTCTAGAGCTTTGACCCCTTTCTGTAGCAAGGCTACGCTGCCTGCTTTTGCCCTTGTTGCTGCTGATTCTTTCAACGATTTCCCAGATACCAAGTCCGTTGCAATCTCAGCTCCAGTTTTTAGCGCTTGTTTGCCAATGGCACGCCCAGCTGACTTAACAACGGGAAAAAGAGCACGAAAAAGTCCGCGAAAAATGTTACCGAGCCCATTACCTCTTTGATATGGCAATCCAGCGAAACCTGCTCCGTGCTGCTGAGCCAAAAAGAAGTTTGTCCAGTCCCTCTCAGAAACCGGAGTAAAGAGAACTCTCATTTTTACGACGGAAATGTAGTTTCAGCACTGCTTTGCCGTATGCGAATGCGATTGGCTTGTTGGTGTCTGTTTTTATACTGATCTCTACGGCTGAGAATTCTTTCTTAAGTACTGGCACGTAATGGGGAGCAACGAACGTGCGCTCTACAATTTGACCATACTCACCAACAATAGGTATTGTGCGAAGCAAAGGAGCCAACGAGTTTCCCACAATTTGTGGCTGGCACAGATCACAGTAGATATATATTCCATCCAGACCGCCGCGTAAATCAGGAGGATATGTAGCGACAACAGAATTCTGGTAACCATGTTGTTCAAACCCCATGATATACTGTAGCTGGGGAGAGAGAACTACGCCCAATTTGTAACTGCTGTCAATATCTATGCCAAACTTATTACGGTACCTACCGTAGTGAAACGTAATTGCTTTTTTGACAGCATTATTTTCACTGTATTCCAATTTTTCAATGGCGGAAACAATCTGACGATATAATTCATCAGCATTTTGGTAATATCCTGGCTCCAAACGAATAGTGTACACGGTAGGATTGTAATCAACAGAACCGTGGTCCTTGTAGTCAATGATCTTGATCTCATTATTACGCGTGTTGTTCCACTCAAGCTCCGTGTTGACATTGTTCCAACTAAAAGGATACAGAATCTCCACGAGACCCACTTCCCACGAGCCAGCTAAGCGGATAGTTTGAGGCAACTGAACACGAAACTCTGACGTGGTATTTTTGGAGTTGTCTCTGCTCATTGTGTTTGAGGGCAGAACAACATAAAAGTCACCGTTCATGATTGCGTTTGAGTGTGGGATTTGGCAACAGGTATCCCATGCAGCTGCTGAGCAGAATAATCCAGATCTTTGATTCACTTTCAGTGCTATTTATACACAAGTTCACAAGAGATGTGCAGATTATAAGATAAATTAATATCACTTGAACAAAAAATACAATTTGTGTCTTGGAATAGTCTCTACCAAACACATACCAGCGTTTGTCACTTGACTCACTAACATCTTCCATTGCTAAATTTTACATAAGTGTTCTGCTTATATACTAACCAGCTTGTCATCACGTACCCATGACAAATCAGAATCATCTTTGAACTTAACCAAGTGCCATATAACTCCGCCACGTTTCTCTGTCTTACGGAGAGACTGTATCACTTTAACTGGGGCTGCAGAGTCTCTTACTCTGACAAGTTCATCAGTATAAAAAACGCCATTGACTTCATCACCATCTTCATCCTTGAGTTCATACGTTGCTGGCGTCCTGTTGCGAATAATTTTGGCGACAGTATATACTTGCTCACTGAAGGTAGGCCAGTATCCTTTTGCTAGTTTATGTTTTTCCACTTTGATGCGAACTTTATCTCCAATTTTAAACTTAATGTATACCGCCCTGTGCTTTTTGCCGTAGACACGGTTCCAAATGTCATGTTGATTGCTGCGAGTAACATCAGATGGTGAACATTTAATGGTCCTGTGGTATGATCCATTGGTAGCCTCCACAAAATGTGGCAGCGCATCCACGTACCTCTGTGTCTTGTTCCTTGTAAAGAATCTCCAAATACGAGACTTGAGCGTGCGAATGTACCTTTCCACAATTGCACACTTCACATCCGGCGAGGTACTGTACTTGTGTTGAATATCATGACGTTTTAGACAATCTTGGAACGGTTTTCCAGCAAATTCTAATCCTCTGTCTGTTGTTAAGATCCACGGTTTTCTACCTGTTTCACGAATTATATCATCTAACGCGGTTGCGACTTCCTCTGGTTTCTTACGCTTCAAAGGGCGTGCAAATACAAAACGGCTCAGGACATCAATGAACACCACAACGTACGCATACCCGCTATTCTTTGTCTTTAATTGATGTAAATCTGCTATGTCTGACTGCCACTGCGAATCTAGTCCTGCTGTTTTTGTGACGTTGCGTTTAAATTTGTGACGCACTGGTTTGTGACGAGTATAACTTTCTTGTTTTGACAAAAACTTCCGCACTTCTTTCAACGTAGCTTTTATTTTTCTCTTCTTGCATTCACGATAAACAGAATCAACACCTGCAAAACAACTAGGACTGGACAAGCTGTAATACACATCTTTCAGCTGAGCCTCCATTCTACTTATCCCAAGGGCTCCACCGTACTGTGGGTTTCCTTTGCCGATAAACTCTGGTCTTATACGCCTTTCCTGACGAGACAGTTTTTATTCCTGGCGATTGTGCAGCTGGTGACTGCACTGGGGTTTGAAACGATGGTGCGGGCGATTGTTGAGCAGGAGTGTGAGGACTACGTGCAGCAACAACTGGTCTGTGTACTGGAGATACAGCAGGCTCAATTGAACGATCTAGCAAGTCCTTGTTTGTTATTAAACTTCTGGGAACATTGTTTTCAATCATAGCAGATCCAAGCTCACGCCAACCAGTTGGGCCATCACTACTTACTTTTCCTGGTTTCACAAACGAGTGAATGAGATCAATGACATTAGATCCAGGAATTTTCTGTCCTTTATAAATGATTTCATTCAAGTCATTCCATCTTAAATGCGGATTACGAATGGCAAAATCTAGCAGAGTCTTGGCCTTGCTGTTCAGTTTGTTGTGCAGATTGAATGTTATATCACTTCTGAGTTGGCTGTACTCATCTTCAGACGGCGTCAGTTGCACAGTTGGACGTACTTCATTGTTGCGGAGTGTTGTGTATTGCCTTAACAGTTGCTGATAACGCACTGCCTTTTCTTCAGGTGTCAATATCTTGTCTTCCAAGATCTGTTTCAGTTGTTCATCAAGGCGACCGAGCTCCACAATAGGTGTATCAGAAGTCAGCTGTTGTTCCTGGCGCTGCCGTTGAATCAGACGATCAATCAGGTTTGAAGGAACCAGGGCCATTTTTCGTACATGTTCCATTTCTACTTGATCAACGCTGACAGCAAAGCAATGGCAGGACCAAGAACGTAAGGAAGAAACCCGCCTCTTTGGTATACAATTTCCTTTTTGGTTTTAAGTGGAACTTTCTTGTCAGCAAGTTTGCGTAGATTGCCCTGGTGTCTCTTCAGTCTTAGTTTGGCAGTGTTGTCCAATTTCACTGTTCCAAGCAACACGTTTTTGATAACCTCACAAAGGCTCAAGAGAAGATCTTTGTCAACAAAATGGCTTTGCGGATATGAGGCTTGGCTTTGCTCAATAGCAGAAGCGTGTTAAAATTGCGGTTAATTCTTGCAGACATTTTGCAAATGAACAGGAACACTTGTCTATTTATACCTTTGGCTCATACACAAACTGCATTGGATCTTCTGGAAAAATGCAAGTGCGCATGCGCAAATTATCAGCAGTTGAAGGTTCAAGATCCAAGAGTAAATAGCCAAAAGGTATGCTAGTTGCATCATCAAAACTTTCAAGCAAACATTTCTGTTTTGTGGGGAACACTTGTTTAGCAATGTTCATCAATTGCAGGCGATCTGATGGGTTACGCATCAAAATAAGATAGTGACTGTTAATGCGGGCTGTGCGGAGATTATTAAAGAACAAATTCTGTATTAAGAAAAGAATGGACAGATTCCAATGATGAGAACCTTGGGTAAATAATGTATTCAGTTCATCTTTTTTCTTTCCACCGTAAGTTTGCATTAAGTCATCACATATCAGAAGCTTACGTGTGTTCTTATCTTCTTTCAACATTGACAAGTCTGGGATACCTTCAATTAGTGTCACCAAAGGGTTAGATTCAAGTTCTTGGTAACCATCCTGCCACTGTCCGTAGGCCCAAATAATTTTCTGCGGTGGTGGTGCGATAAGTTCTGATGCATATTTGACAAAGTTCTTTGCCCAGACTGTCTTGCCACACTTTGTGCCAGCGGCCAGGCATGCAGTAAATGGGAACTTAAACCGAAGATCCATGACTCACAACTGACATTTATTGGAAACAACAAGGTTTATATACTGTACAGGGGATCACTTGAAACCAAAAGGCACACATTGACCAGAAGGCAAAACTTTGCACTTATTGTACACAATACCGTACGTTTTACACTGAGATTTTGTCACAATATCGTGGCTTTTCTCACGCACTATTTTTGGGGCAACAATATCCACTTTACCTTTTTCTTCACGTTCAGATTTCAAGTACATCAGTACCTTGTCTTTGAGCGTCTGGAAATTGAGCAGCTGAGCCGATTTGTAGGTTATGGTGAAACCACGACACTTGAAAGATGCGCCTTGTTTGCCGTCCTTCACAAACGAGTAGGCGTATTGCTTTGGACCTTTAATGGTTAAGATTAAGATCTGAAAACAATTACAATATCATAAGTGCAAACCTGCTGAGACGAATTCAGTGATCACAGCATTGGGTTCTTCATTTGTCATGTCCCCCAAAAAGTCTCCGATAGGTGGATGGTAGCTGTCACCAGGGCGATCAACGTAAATGACCTGTAATCATTGCATTGACAGTTTGTGCACTCAACCTTAAAAAGTCTCGAAACAACCAACCGAGTCTGTGTCCATGTACAGGACGCGTGCCCCTAGAGGCTCCAAGTACAAGTAGAGTTTCAATCGTGCCTGAGCTGTTACCCATGCTGCGATAGTGGGGTTGGAATTCTGCAAAATTGACATGTTGGTATTTTTAGAGAACTTTAGATTCATGGAGAAAGCCTATAAAAACCAACCTGCAATTCCTCAACGAAATCCGACATATTTCTGTATGTCACGGAAACCATGCCATCATGCACTATCATAACTGAAGTAACCTCCACTGTCTCATTGAAAACCAGTTCATAGAACTTGCTGACATCCCTGATGTATTCCGTTTTTGTTGTGTCGGAACGTGGACCAAATTTACCTGCAAGGACGAACAATGATTAAGACATTCCAATTAATTAATCATTTTAGAAATCCTAACCCCAGAAGGAATTCAACATCAGCTTGGCCCACGTCCGCAGCCCAAGATTGTATTCAATTTTGTTGATGTCCAGTTCAATGCCTTCCCGGTCCTTGTACTGCTTGATATAAGACTGCTTGTCTTCATCAGTCTTGACCCAGTCTGGCCACCCTGAGGCTTCTTGCTTGATCTTGAGGAAACAGTTGATGTAATCGGTGAACGAGCCGCCCTTGCCTTTTGCCGGGTCATACTGATCCCATTCAACATAGTGGTATACCTGCAAACTAGCGACAGCTTTAGGATTTGTCCCGGATCAGTAACAAAAGAAGTTTTACTGACCTCTCCAATTTCCAGGACTTCATACCCCATGTCCATAGCTTTGTACAGCTCACAACTTGCCCACGCGCCCCAGAACGAACGTTCCTCAGGTGTGTGGGAACACTCACCATTGAAACGAAGACTGGCACATGTACGACAAAGATGGAACAACAACTTCTTGTCCATACGACTGGGCAATACGGGATGTAGCAGATGTTGGGGTGGCAGAACGCGACATTTGATGAGCCCTGTAAGTAAACAAATGAAATCCTGCTAAAAACCGAAGACGAATAAGACTAACCGTGATATGGACGACTCTTGATGTCTTTGAAGTTTTCGGTGATGATTTCCGGATGTCCAGTGGGGAAACGGTGGTATTTGCAGACCCACGGATAAAGGGAGCAGATGTCAATGTATGAAATCTTCTGTCCCTGCTTGGCTTTCCAGTGCATAAAACGGCAATTTGTACGTCCACCAAAAAACGCTTCACGGGGATCCATTGGTTCTTGGATATTTATGTTCTTGATGAATGCGGCCATCTCCGGATCCTGCTTGCATTGGCGATAGAACTGACATTCCCAAATTGCCTGGATTCGATATCCTTTGGCTTCCAGGGCAGCAACACGATCACGAGTTGACTTCAAGGCGTCACCAGCTTTTTGACCATTGGCAATTAAAGTGTGTGGTTTTGGAAAGCATTTGGGACAGCCATGGAATGCCTGGAAGGGATGAAAGAAAATATATTATTGAACCCATCTTACATAAACAAAACAGACTTACGCAGCCATTGAATTCATACAGTTGATATAGATCACTGCGCAATTGACCATCCACCCTGTGGCTGCCAATGCGAACTTCCCCACCATTGAGCGCATGTTGTATTTGCAGATTCTGGGAGTGTGCCAACCATTTAAGCCATTTGATGCCAACGATGCTGAAATAGTGTGTTTATATAGGCTCTGTATATCACCCAAAGCGTGAGAAATGTTAACCTTTGTTTGTCTTTCTTCCTGTATCCTCCATCAGGAATAATAGCGATGGTGTTCTGTTTCAAAAAATGTTTGCGATATACCGCCATGCAGGTGCTTGCAATTGTGGTAGCACTCAAGAATGGGTCGATGCCGTGTTTGTTCTTCATCATTGAACGAAAGATCATGCACGCGGTCTTCAGAATTTTGACATCAGTTTGGCAGTAACGGACAATTTCATCTTTGAAGTTGAACTGCTTGCCAGCTGCTTTATCTGCGTTGTACCTGCATGGTCAATGAAAACATTCAGTGCATAACATTCAAAGTAAATGATATTTCAATTCAACTAACCACTTCAGGAACTCTTCCCTTGCTTTGGGCTTCATGTAGTCAACACCATAGTAGTGAATATCAGGCAACTCTCCAACGTACGTCCAGTTTTCCGCTTTGTTGAATAGATGTGGAAACTCTCCTTTTGCTCCAGGAAAGCCCAACATGCCAGGTAACTTGGAAAGCGCCGCAGGAAGATAGTTAAAGCTGTCCAGAAGGGTGATGTCGGCTGATTCCACGTATATCTGCAAGTACACTAGCAGTCCTCGTTGTTTATATGGATTTTAGAAATGTGAATAAATGTGACTGGAACATACCTTATACAACAGCAGTCCGTTGGCCACAATCATTGGCTTGATGCCGTTCCGATGCAAATACTTCAAGACGAAATGGGCGTCATAGCCTTTGCTGTTGTGTGCGACAGCAATTGATCCTTTGTTCACACGACTGAACAACCAGTCACAAAAGTCTTCCAATGCAGTTGTTCCTTCAAACCGCTTATTGTGATCGACACATTGACTGACTGCATGGAAACTGTTCAGTTGCGAAACACATATCACACACTTTTTCTGCGCACACCATGTTGACTTGATGCAGGGTTGTAACTCCGTTTTCATCTTGCTTGAGCACCTGCAATCAATCACTGTTTCTCAAGTTAAAATGACACAACACACAGTCAAAAATATTTTACCTTATCCTGTGTGCATTCCATGTCATGGCGTGTGTTTGCGCTTCTTCTCTGGCAAAGGTTGCATGAAGCATTGGTGCGTGCTGTAGTCCACATGTTGCTTGCAATGCTTGCATTTGGTCAAACCACAATGATGCTCCCCGCGCCGTTCATGTACGTCCCATTTACAGGTGTGACAGAACCATACCATTTTGCATGTTGAGGTAACTTTGGCTTTTTGACCCTGGCGATGCACAGTTTTCTCAACCTGAAACCGATCGGGATGAAAATAATGAAATTGAATTGGAACGAAAGTGCAAAAGTAATTCCGTACCTTGTGGTTATTGTAACATTGCTGGCTCATGAACTTTCTGTTGCAGTCATTGCACCACAATGCACTTTCCTCCGCGCACGGTGGCGATGCAAAACAACTTTTACATCTGCCTCCACATTTTACATGGGTGGATTTATTTTGGTGTGCCAATTGGCATTCAGTACACCAGTAGGATTTTCCGAAGAAGCCAGGGAGCGTTGTTATCACGTCATAATGATTGCCGTAGAGAAGAATGTTCAATGTTGGTCCCGTTCCTTTGTTGTATATCCGAATCATGAACTCCTCCAATTTAAACACTTGAATGTGGTAGACACCAAGCACTGCATGCAGTTTCTCCAATTCATGCATCCCACAGTGACCATTATGTCCTGCCAGTCCTGCGTCCTGCATTTGTAAAGAGATGTGCAGTCATGTAGTCGGTGATTAAACCATGCTAGCTTACCTGCATCAACTGTTTGGCCATTTGCTTTTGCTTTGTGTGTCTTGCTTTGTCTCCCATCCTGACATTGTTCCACAAGGTAACAGATGCTGGATTTTTGTCATCTTTATCTGCGCGGCATTTGGCAGTTACAAGCGCACGAGCAAGGCACAAGTTGTCACCATTCACAATAGAAATAAGCGAATTGCCGTGTCCTGCAATGTGTCAGCAATAGTTCGAACAGGATTGAATGAACGAACAGATGTAGAATGCGCTAACCAGATGTCGTTTCTGTCAACAGTTCCTTTATATTTCCGCGAAAGTACCCTTGTCTGCGAGCACCACCGCTGGGGTATTGGATTCTGGTAATGGTAAGGTCATGCGTCCATCTTGCACGTCAAACTCCAACCGTGATTGAGCAACTTGTTCCATATGTCGCAGAACAACTTCAGGATCAATGCTGTCCCTGCATGCGGCGAAACGGAATTAGGATGGGCTTGTCCAATGCCGGATGCTCAATTCGGATTCCGATCTGGTCTTCTGATTTGGTATCACGACACGCATGGGACAACATTTCTTCCAATGAGTGTTTTAGGAATTCAGGCAGGTCTGCGGCCGTGTGTAGATTGCGAAATCCGACGGTGAATGAGCGGCCAGTCAATCCAAACCGCCGCACGTGCCGTTCCTCTTCATCACCAATGTCCATTTCAGGTTCTGGTGCACCTCCTCCAACTTGGTCATAAACGAAGAAATCTTCCAGATCTTCTGGGTTGATGATATATTGCTCCTCCCACAAGAAGTCCCAAATGTCCGGATCTAATGGTTCTTCAAATGGTGCCGTGCTGAGCAAACGATTGTGGAGTGCTTCATAAAATTGACGGTCAAAGCGCCACTGCTGTTCCCGAATGAGTGCGCACACCTCAGCAAAGGAAGCGGAATCAATGTTATACATTTTGTAGAGCGCATACAAATAATGAAGATATACGTTTTTCAGATCGCTTAATATACCAGTTTCCCACTGTGAGTTCACAGATTACCTGTGAATTCACAGTATGTTGTCACTATATAAAGCATCTATTTTCAGACTTTCTTATTAACCCGAGTCATCATGACGACCATCATCAAAGTGCCTAACGACGAGGTTACTGCCGTCCAAGCGTTCATGGAGAGCAAACTGCAAGAAGCACACGAACGAATGGACAAACTGATGTTTCGTGAATATGCTCCCCTGTTTCATGCAGCCATCGTTAACCACCAGCTGCATTTCTGCGGCGGGTGTGAAGACAACACCAGTCACTGTCTGTTTGATGAGATCGACTACCACAAACGCGTTCATGTATGTGGCAACACAATTGACGTGTTTGTTCGCTACCATTTCACCGAAATATTTGCCGCTATTCCACCATCTGATGTGCAGAGCGCATGGCAAAAGTTTGTTGCCGCGATTGAAACATCAGACATCTGTCGACGCGCGGCGGTGACTTGGTTCGGTTCTTTCAGTGACATCAAGACATATCTGGATCACCAGCGCGACCATCTTGCTGAAGTCATCGGTAAAAAAGACATACCGTGGTGAATATGGGTTCCCGCCTCGCCAACCTCGCGAATTACCATACGAAGCCCACTGGTCCGACGAAGAGCCCACACCAACCAAGAGAAGCAAGCAGTAAACAATACAGTTGTTTGCTGAGTTTAAAACCCAACGGCCCTCTTCAGGGCCACCCTTTTTAAACCATGTATATATTAACGGTAACGTTAGTTACATCAAATCACAGTGTTACAAACAGAAAACATCAATCGTGTAATCCGTCTTGTTGTTGAGATTCCCATGTTGCGTTGCTGCCTTCTTGTTTTATTTTGCTGCCGCTGTATTTTTATCCATAGATATGCGATCATGCAAAAAAAAAATTATAGTGCGCTTATATACTACGCTATTCAGCCTATTTTAATGGTTTACCCTGATTTAGCAAGGTTATCCATTGTTAACCCTGCACATTGATCCTGAATCAGGGTGATTCACAGATGTTTCACCTGTGAACAATCTGTGAATGCACAGTGTAGTGCACGCGTGTAAGCATATGCCAACTACATTTGGCCTTTCCTCGTGTGCGCGCGAATTCGGGCTATAAACTTATACAAACAATTACAAATAATAATAACAATAGTTTAAAAACATTGAGCGCTGTTATTCTGCGTTATTTAGCTGATTTTAATGCTTTACCCTGAATCATCAAGGGAACCAGTAGCTAACCCTGAACCCTGATCTTGAATCAGGGTATTTCTCAGATTGTTCACCTGTGAAACATCTGTGAACAACTCTATATAAACAAGCCACTTTTGCCCTTCCGGCATTCATCGCTTTTTCCACTCTCAACATTAAGACCATCAACGTGCCAAACGACGAAGTTGAACGCGTCAAGACGTTTCTGCTCGAATCGCTGGACGATGAACTCTCATTGCTCGACGACCTGTTTGTGCGGCAATTCACTCCGGCTCTGGTTCGTGCAGTGATCGCAGCACGTCCCGTCGTGTGCTGCAGCAGTTCTCAGGAAAACCCACTCAAGCACGCCTGCTATCTACATCTGCCATCTACATCGGGTCGATGCTGTCCGACAAGGATTGGGCCTCGTTCTGCGCGAGCGTCAACGTTCAGGAATACTTCTCGCGCCGTTCGATTTGCGAGTGGTTCGGTCGATTCCGCTCGCTGTCGGACACCGTCTACAAGCTGCGCCACGAAATCGGCTTCTATCTGGACGAACACTTCGCCAATTTGCTGTCGCTGCCCGCTTCGACGGACATGCAAAAGTTCTAACTTTTGCAACTTTCTGGACTTCGGTCCACTTACCCAAACCCAACGGCCCTCTTCAGGGCCACCAAATCTCAACCGTGTCCTTGTTGAATCAGGGAAACAAAATCGCATGGTAATGTATCACAACTAATAACTTTGGTTGTTGTTATCACATGAAGAGCAACATAAATATGCTGCAGTGAAACATCGCAAGTGTCACACATAAGGTACAGTGACTCAGCAAAGGATATCACACACAACATCGACACATGACATTGACACAGTGGGGTGCACACGGGACGGGAACTGAAAAATGAAAAAGAGAATGTGCCTTTTGTGGGGGACCTGGATCGCAAAGGCGGACACCCCCGCATTTTGCGATCCAGGTCCCCCACCTTTACTACTCAGCTTCAATAGTGGACGACGTGGATCTTGAATGCGACGGTAACCTTTCGGTAAATTAATGACGTTTCATCGGGCAATTTGGATTGTGATGCCTACATCGTTCCACGGTTGTGTAATTGGTTTCGTAACATTGACTATCGGAGTTCAGCTTGTGTATGTTGCTTTGTATAGTTTGACGAAGTGGGTACCCAAACAACATTGTGACTTCAACGAACTATCAATGGTAACAGCGGAGGTAAATGAATGCTCAACGGTCAAATAGAGTGGTGACTGGTAAATGGTGTATTTTTGTGTGAGTGTCGGCCAACATTCACCTGTATGCTGTTTGTACCGGTACTGTTTGCTTGTTGTCATTCGGACCATCCTCAAGTTAACGCTGTTAACTGTGCAACTACAACTGTGTGTCGCTGTGTTGTCTTTGGATTCTTCTATGCATCGCCGGGGTCGGCGATATTTTGTTGGTATGGAGGGGAGAGAGGAGCTGGTCAACAATTAATCGGACTGCAATGAATAAAAGTGTCGAAGCGTAATGCCAAACTGTTCATCTTTGTGTCATCGTGGAATGTGTTACGTCGCATGGAGATCATCTTCGTTTTGTTCTTATTAATTTTGCTCGATTTGGATTCGTACTGACATCTTCGTTTATTTCGTTCGGGGAGTTGATCATTATTGTATTCGAACGCATGTCGAGCGTATGCAGTGAGTTCTCATCTATTAGCATGGTGCGTGCAGTGTTTGTTCATTGGTTAGAATTTGGCTCGGATGCCGATGCCACAGACACTCTTAATTTGTGTTGTTTCGGCGAACGCACCATGCGCCATCATCTTCGTCTATTTCACTGGTTCGAATCGAAGTAAATGAAGACTTGGTCGAATGAAGTTGAATTATTGTGTTTTTATCGTAAACCCATATGTATCACCGTACTTATCGTTGCGGATTTATATGTCATGTTATTGCTGTTCCATTATCATTATCATTCAAAATGCTTGTTACAGAGGTCGGAATCGGGCCGGGTTACCTCGGTCCGGTCAGCTCGGTCCTATCCGACCCGGTTTTTTGGGCCGGGTTTTTCTGTTTGTATTTTGAAGCAAACGTCGGGTGTGAAAAGATTGTTTCCGTTTGTTGAAATCATTGATATTTACACATTGAAAACATAAAGAAAAACATCAAAAAGCTTGTCTGTGAGAAGCGTCGAACTCGTGGCTCTCACAACCACAGTCAGACATGCTTGCCACTGTGCTAAAGACGCCGACAGCCAAGCCGCCTTACGATACGTTATAAACGTAATGACCGGGCCAGCAGCGACGCACTCACCGAGAGAGCGTAAAGTCCCTAATACAACACACACACAGCTGGGGTATTATGCAACAACTCATGTGCTGAATCAATCTTTTGAGTGTGTGTGTGTGTGTGTGTGTGTGTGTGTGTGTGTGTGTGTGTGTGTGTGTGTGTGTGTGTGTGTGTGTGTGTGTGTGTGTGTGTGTGTGTGTGTGTGTGTGTGTGTGTGTGTGTGTGTGTGTGTGTGTGTGTGTGTGTGTGTGTGTGTGTGTGTGTGTGTGTTGGGGTCGCGGGCTGCGGGGCTTGGTCTATTTTGTCCGCCAAAATTCCTCCGCCAACCAACTTGGTTTTCTTTTTCAAAAATAAGAAACTAGACCAACCCCCAACCGGAACTAGCAGGTGTTTTCAACATGCTGTAACTCAATGTATAGTCCAGCCACGAACTCATGAGACGACATTTTTTTGAAATTGGTTTGTGCGGATCCAACAATGTTCCGGTTCCACGTATTTCGGAAATGAAAGAAAGAGAAACGCATGTATTTTTTAAAAACACGCTCTCCCCTTCGGTGCGTAAATTCCCTTTTGACTCCCAAAACATTTGTGTGTTGAACGACGTTGCTGTTCGCGTAAGCACGCAACAAATTGAGGTCAGCCAGCTGGAAGTTGTCATCATGTCTCTCATCCCGATCTCTTTCTTTTGTTTGCGAAAACCCGTGTAACCGGTGCATTTTTGAATCTGGCAAGGCAGGCTTTAAAAAAAGTCGTCTGATGAGCTGGTGGCTGGACTATACATAGCGTTTTGAGACAAAATTATTGGTGAATGTTTATTTAGAATAGTTTGCCAGCTACATGCTGCACACAAAAAGTGGGTTGGTCTTTTGTTGGGGCTTGGTCTTATTTTTACTGATACCGATGATTTCAAGATGCGGGAGCAAAGGTTTTAGTGCTAAGTGTTTTCCATGGGTTTGCAGGGTTTACTTTCGTTTCGTTTTACTTTTCATGGTTGTAACCACAAGGCATATGCGCAACATCAATATAATCATTGATAAAATGGATCGCATAACCTTATACTAGCAATAAAACGTTTGTGATTATCGCAGTTCAGTCTCACAGTTTGCGATTTGAATGGTCAGGTGTCCAGAAACTGATTGTCGTTTTCGTTTTTTTTGTTTTCGTTTTACTTTTCATGGTTATAACCACAAGGCATATGCGCAACATCAATATAATCATTGATAAAATGGATCGCATAAACTTATACTAGCAAAAAAACGTTTGTGATTATCGCAGTTCAGTCTCACAGTTTGCGATTTGAATGGTCAGGTGTCCAGAAACGGATTGTCATACGAAACGTATGTACAAAAAGACACAGCAAAATGTCCAGTAATACTGACAACAGTGTCCAGTAAAAGAAAGAGTAATAATAACATTGTTATTTAGCTAGCAGTTGTTCAACACAAAGCAGGTTGGTTGATGGGCAAAGCGCGTAGCTAGCCTGGAACTGAGAAATTGAAAGCACTTGTTTTGTCAATGAAACATCGTGAGGTATACATACCTGATCCGATGGGACATGGGATATGGGCCTGAACGTGTGCATGTCACGGTAAAACAAAACGATCATGTCCTGAAAAGGGAATGGTGTTATGACAAGAAAGACACACGTTACAGTTCATCGGATCACACGTCGATTGATGGAATCATTGGAACTTTAAAAATTCCTACTTTATCGGTTACAAAGTCGAACATCTCTTTTGAAGCCACAGCTCGTTTGAATTTGGAATAACACAAATCTATAACTGTTTGTGGCAAGTTGTTGAAGGCAAGCGCGGTTGAATTCATCGCACTGGCTTGATATCGGGTTGTGCTCGGTTTTGCCAACTTGATTGTTTTTGAATGGGCAATTCTTGAACTCGTTCGCACATCGCAGTCGCTCAATGAGGTGAACAGGTCGGGAAGTGAGAATCGCAGCCCATACACATATTGGTACAATGTACACAGCCTAACTGTGAACACTTGTTAGTAGTATGGCCCGGACTATAGGTCTAAAATTGAGCAGCCATCAGAGCAGCCATCGAGCAGCCAGCTACACAAAGTGACAGATGGTCACTCATCTTAATCTATTTTCCGTAAACATGCGATTAGTCACGCATCACTAATTTGAGAACAATTGGATATTGCGGCACAGTTTCCGCATACACACAACAAGTCATCACAATGTTCGCGCTTGATTGATTCAGAACAACGCGATATATGTTCACAAGATATTTCGGTTTGAGACTTGCATACCGCAAACCGAGGCACACCTTTTATAATGTACGCAATTGATATTAATTTTATTGGGATTATTTATATTAGAGGAATCGTCAGTAATCAGACAATCAGATCGCACGATTTATTTCTCACCACTGTTCGGATCAGAATTTTCACCAGACAACGGTTCGGACGATTTTGACTGAAATAAACAAACTTTACAATAGGGAGCATGTTTAATAATTTAAAAGTGAAACACACCAATTTTGAGAAAGCCTTCAACAGAAGCGGATCACGTTCGTAATCTGCAACTGACGTCAAATTATGAGCTTTCAGCATATGGCTTGCCAGTCTATCGTACTTGCCAAACATCATTGGACACGAACAACAGCCTGAAAAAGAAATGATAACCTTCAGCTCAAAAATAAAAACGATAGTCACGAAAGAAATCAAAAGCGAGTAAATAAAACAGTCAGAACCTTTATCATTCTTTCCGTGTCGTTTTCTGTAGATTTTGCTCATTTGGTAGTCGCAGTCCGATAAAACGGTCATCTGAAATGTATTTATATCGTTCTTTCACAATTAACAATACATGTTGTAGAAATGGAATTATCTTCTTTAAACGTCACTTGTCGTCATTTCCAGCAGATTCCGTTGCAACATATTCCTTTCTTCAGCCGACCGCATTTCCCAGTGATCTCTCACTTGGTTGGGTTTTGCCTTCATGTATTGTTCGCACAGCGCCGAAGCCACACGCGCAGCCCATGGACGAACCGTAGATTTGTCGGACTAAAACACATTTTAACGCTATTTAATTTAAATCTTATCACACTTTAAATTTAAAATCAACGAAATCAATTTCGCCACACCTTCAACACAGACGACCAGTTATTGATAATCGTAGAGAAGACTGTCGGGAAAAATCGCACCCTGTCATCTGAGCGGGTGACATCGTCGGCTAGAGCGTCTTCCCATAAGCTAGAACAGATTAGCATTTAGAATTCGTTTTTAAATGTCTAATTTACGAAAGTGAAATGAGTCAACCGAATGTGAACATTGATGGCATTCATTGCCAGCCCATTGCCGGTCACACCAAGTGTAGTCTTGTTCGTAATCACGCTGTGCAGCATACCCGGGGGCCCAATCAGCAGCTCGTTTTCCTTCAGCTGACAAAATAAGAAATTTCGTTTTTTCAAAAATAGATGTCAATGTTTGCGTTGCAAACTTCCCAAGCGAAATCGAAAATAATGTTCTCCTCAATCGACAAACACAGAACAATATTACTTGTCGCATTCATACCCTGCCCGCGCGGGCAGACGCCATACTGGCCGTGAGCGAAACCATGCCCGCGCGGGCACACACCATACTGACCGTCAGAGAAAAGAAACTCTCGGGACTGCTCGCCGGCAGGAATTTTGTGTTGTAGCGCGGGCCGAAATTTGACGTGTAGCCGAATTCCTTCAACGCAGCACAACCGCCTTTCCAGTCAGTCGAAACGAACCACGCTGGAAATCAAGAAAATAAAAAACATTTACAAATGCAAATAAAAATTCAAAACCAGGACAGAAAAGGGTGAGAAGGTGGACGAAATCACGGACAGACAGACACAGACAACACGCAATCAGAAATTAAATGGACGCAGGCAGAGCCACAACAATGTACAACGACGCAATACTGGGACACCTTGTTTTCTATTTTATTTTCATGTCCGTAAAACTCCACACCCGGTCTTGTAATTATGCTTCTTTCACTTAATCTTCTTATTTATGTATATTGAGTTGGTGCCGGCGCTATAAACTAACTAACTAACAAAGCAAATATAATTTCCTAACTCTTCTCGCCAGACAAAATCCACATCCAAGAACACGCGCCAAAAGCGTCGATGTGAAAGGGTGTGTAGAAGTTCGACTTTGTATACACGCCTTTGCAAATGTCCCGTCGAAGTCGAGACTCGCTCGGAATAATTGGGTCCAGAAAGATTTGTCCCAAGAAATCGGGTCGAAGCTTTTCTGTGCTGAAACAGAGAACAGAAGAAATTGAAAGAATAAAGTGGGGAAAACATGAAAAAGATAAAACTAACAGAAATGACGGAATATCTCCTGTCAACATGTTCACGCAGCGTGAATCCGTCATCATCTGACCGAGCGTAACGGCGTTTTCGGACAACAATCTAGTCTCCAGGTCGTCGATGTGGCCGGAAATTTTGCCTGAATCAAGAAACTATCATCAAATCAAGAAATTTATTCTAAAATTTAAAAATAAAACTTCATTAAATTTCCCCACCAGAGTTAGACACCATATGTTCGTACAAGTCTTCGCGAGGAGACCAAAATAGGCTTCAACTGCCCACTGTCGTACACGTTCTGCCAATAACGTTCCAACGTCGCCGGCAAGCTATTTTCATCACATTGAATGTAGTCGACACCTTTTCCGCTGAAACATGACACAATTACAATTCCATTTATCAAAACGGTCTTTGCCCACCACTATACGCTCGTCAAATCAGAATAATCCCGAAACTAACCCTCGCCGAATATCTGTCAAACATTGACGCCTTTCGTTCTCTACGAATTCTTGCACTTCAGTCAAGCTGTGCGCCATCTCAGTTCTCACGCCGAAACTGAAAAATTTTCCACCCAAAATGTTAACCACAGACAAATATTTCCTTTCTCTACAAGACTAGATAGACAGACCGTCATGGTTGTCCGTTGCGAAACGTGATATCATATTTGTAAATTAATATTAAATTGTTTTTATTTACAGTTTAGACTCTGCAAATACAAAGCAACAAAAATGATTCATCGAAAGCGAGACAATTATGACCGGAACAATCGGTACACGTTTTTAGAGCACCAAATTTCACCTGAAACTGACAACAACAGACCAGAAAGACTATTCATGATATTCGTAAACAGAAATGACAAGATCTCGGCAGCGAAAAGCTCGAAATATAGCACAGTACAAATTTTTACACACTCAGAAGCGAGATAACAAACCAAAACAAAACAAAACATCATTTGGAGCACCAAAATCTCAACCTGAAACTATTGACAAACAGAAATCTTGCGAAATAGAAATGCACATAAATATGAGATCTGAAAACATGCAAGAGCTCGAAATTATTTTGAGAGCGCAAAATAATTACGCCTCGGTCATACATCGATAGATTAGAGTAAATGGACACAAAATTCGATCGAAAAGGAAACTCGCGCACTGTACACAGACAATTAGCCAGAAAACGGCAAACAGCTGCTTAAAACACAGAAATATTTTTACAGTTGTAGACAAGTTAATCTGCATAATCTATTTTA
>JASAMV010001578.1:0-17312 GCA_030248065.1 Rhynchonema sp. JSB1_4 | reverse complement strand
GGAACGTGAAGATCTATACGCTTGCGTGCAATACTTGGAGAACGATGCGGTCCTGGAGAATTAAGGTTCGATCGTTCGATGTAAGAGCGGGCTAAGGTTGAATCCGGAAATCGAAATCCGGAAATATTTCCGGAAAACACATTTAATTTTGCACGTAAATTTCTGCGTTTTTCGGAAATATTTCCGGAAACCAGAAACGTTTTGTATTTTTGCATGCAAATGATTTCCGGTTCCGGATTCCGGATCTAACCTCAAGTTCGCCCTAAATACGATTGTTTGCGATATGGCCATCTCTGAGATCATTAATATCCCCATGCCAGTAGTGGTGCTGAACAGCAGATCCCCGCAAGTTGCAACACAATTTTTTCACGAGTTCAAGTTGATTATCCGCTTCGTTGTTTGCGCAATAGTGGCCAAACTTTTTCGGCGGAAGAAGTTTTCATATTCAAGAGTAGTTCGGCTGTGTTTATTTTTGCATAAGTGCGGAACACAAAGATTTATTTTGAAATCTTGCGTAAACTCTCACTATTTTGCGCAGTAAAATTGTCATTGTCCTCTCTCAGCACGCAAGTATGTGAATGCATTACTATAGCTATAGGTATAAAGTTCGGTGTGCGTTCCACATGGGGTTAAGTAGTACATTTTTAGCACTGGTGTTCTTCTGATGATCACACAGATATTCCGTAGGTGCAGGTTCAGAACCACCGGCAACTGGGCAGACACCTCGTTGCTTGTCCATGAGACCGAGCTGATAAATCGTCATCAGATGATTTTCTCAAATTCACTATTTTTTGCAATATACTTGTGCCAAGACTACAAGTCAATAACGCAGCAGCATCACCGGAAATTGAATGAAACCAACAGCCAGCTGTTTTCAATTTCTTTCTGTCTGGACCAAGTGAACATCGTAGTAAAATGGCTCATTTAGACTGCATGCGTGCCCGTTTTATGCTATACTTGTGCCTTATCGTTGTATTCCCTTTTGGTTCCTGGAACAAAGTCACCGCAGAGCATGTGCCTTTATCTGCATGCAACTGCCTGGTAATGCAATAAGGTTCGCTTTTTCTGTTTGTTGCTACCACAATGTATGTATGGCTATCATACCAGGGTTACAAGCTTTGGCGTCAGCCCTGTGAACTCAGAAACGAGCCGTGGTACCCAACTTGCAAAATTACACCGAGCGCACTCCATTTTACTCTGTCGTGCTTCTTTTTTACGGTAGAGTTGTTCCAGTCCTGGTCTCATCTCATACGTTTTGACTCTATCTTTCTAATTTCCGACACTGCAAATGCTCAGAAAAACATTGTGCACTGAACCCTCACAATGTGCGACCATGTTTTTCATTTCTTCTCGAAACTGTTGCGTCGCTCTGGTGCATTTTGCAGTCTTTTGTGTCCCACAGTTAAGTGAGCCTCACTAGAGGTGGTTTTGAAATATAAACCATTCAAAAAACATTTTTTGTTCAAAATTTAATGACGATGACATCAGTGTATGATTTTATGCCCTCCACCGGACCTCCTGGGCTCAATCTGTCCCGGTTTATTTGAAATCGGCCATGCCTCAATTGTCACTCTTTTTTCACCCAGAAACTCAGGGCCAAGTTAAGATGAAAAAAGTGTGAGTATTGGCTTTGAAGACAGAGTTTTGGCACACCACCTCACGCTCTGTTTCAGCCTTGTGTGCTGGGTACGCATTAATCATAACACAAAACGCCCTAACTCTGCCTCCATAAACTTATGACAATGCTGAGCTTTCGGGCTTATTTACTCCCCAAGCCGATCTGGCACATATGTAGTAAGTGCGTTATGCCGGTTAGTTCCCTCCCACAATTCGCTCCTTCGTATATACTGTACATACATACGCTGCAACCTTGACCAAAATGAAAAGCAAAAGAGTAACATATTCTCTTAGCAGCGCCCCGACACATTTTGAAATAAAGTAACCCTATAAACGCATCCCATTGCCCATAAACAACGTATACAACAGCAAACATTTAGTTAGAGCTGTCGAAAATATACGCTTGTGACTTTCTGGGTGTCCTCTTTTCCCCTTTTGATAGAATCACACACCCAGCTGCGCGTTTTAAAATTTATGGCCTTTTGACGCGTTTTAAAATTAAAACCCAGTAAATATTTTCGATTTCTTCCCTCAAATACAAGGGTCAGGCGATTTTGAAGTAAGCTGAGGCTGCAGCCCAACTCAGGCATCCGCGGTACTACGGCTCACATTTTGGGCGCGTGAAATATTCTTTTCTGCTGTTTCGAAATACATACTAAAATGGGCGCCAAGCAAAGCTCGTATTTTTAGGTGCGGCGGCGCGCCTCTGGCCGGCTCCCAAAAGTGTGTTTATGGCCTCATCAAGCCAACCGCGTCGCCGATTTTAGGCGTGTCATTGTCGTTAAATTAGGTTGCATTTTTATGAAACAACTCCTCTGGCTTCCGGAAATGGGAATAGCATCCACGTAGATTTAAGTTAAGCTCTGTTTACATTATAGGAACTGGTACAGTACTTTGCATACTTGTTTCGTAAATGGGGCACAGCGCTGAACATTCACTTTTGCGACTGGCTCCTAATGAACGGTGAAATGGGAGGGTAATTGCTGATTTTCGGACCGCGCTTTTCGTTCACTGTGCTCTTGCTAGGTCAACCAACCTAAAGAAATCACAAGCTTGTTAAAAAGTGCTCCAAACATTTTTGAGATATGTACATATACGGACCCGGAGTTTCATCACGATGTGTACTCTTCACAAATTGTGGGTACAACCGTTCGCGGCGGTTATGCTCGGAGTCGGACTTGTACGTGCGGTTGGTTTTAAGTGTGCCCAAGCCTAAGCCTGGGCCTGGATATAACCCTGAGCCTAAGTTTAAGCCTAAATGCGTAGGCCTGACCCTGAGTCTAAGTCTACCTCCGGGCCTTAACCACAACCCGATGCTAGCTGTGGGAGTATGTATATCAAATTGTGCCTGATTCATCAGATTTCGTTGAGGTTCCCAATTTTCAAGTTCATTTTATGGCCAAAAATTACCATCTGCTCTTGCTTACGAAAGTAATAGTCTAATACATTTCATCCCCTTTCAGGTGCCTGGTTGCGTGCTGTAAGCAGGGTTGGGCAAAAAAAAACGACGGCGTTTTTTCTTAAAAAAAACGACGTTTTTTTTAAAAAAAACGCCTGGGTCGTTTTTCGTTTTTTTTTAAATCCTGAATTTCCTTGATTTTCCCTGATTTTTCAGGGAAAGTACCCTGATTATCAAGGAAAATCAATTTTTTATCCCATTTTTTTCAAAAAATTTTCGACCAATTTTTACTTTGTCGAGATACGTCGATATACGGAGTTTGACTTTCAGTGATGACCCCGGCCAAAGTTGGTCCCACGATGCGGGTCTGATATGGGATCTTACCAACTCGCCAGAAAAGGGTTGAAACCCGTTTATTTTGCCTCAGAACACATAGAATTACTTCATTTAACCACGTTTTCTTCCCAACATGAGCGTTTTCCATTTTTTTGGGTTCATATTTTGGTCATCTGGGCGTTTTAAAAAAACGTTTTTTAAAAAAAACGTTTTTTTTATAAAAAACCATTTTTTGAAAAAAAACGTTTTTTGCCCAACCCTGGCTGTAGGCCTTATTGGCTTAAAGTATGGCCATCAGATGCTTGTACAACTTGTATCCCTAGGTACAGTATACGTACTGCATGTATCTTGTGCATTTTAGTGACTACAAATACGCAAGTGTTGCTTACATGTTGGTGCGTATAATGGACGGGATGATGTACTCAGCCAAGCCATCACATAATATATAGTGCGTAACAGACAAAAGTGTGCTTTTTTCTGATTGATCTAACATTTCTGCTCACTCTCAATTAGGGACAAATTTGATTTGGTCGCCATTTTCACTTCTGAGGACCTGATGCCTGCTTTTACGCACGCTCACTGACGCAACTTCGTGTGGTTCAACATTGGATAGGCGCCTATGTAGTGCATCATTTCAAACGGATGTCCACTTTGAAGTAAGCGTCAACGCGAGCTGTATATTTTTTCTGACAAAGCATATCATTCCTCGTGACAACGACTGAAAACAAGCTTGCTTGTGTGCCGTTAAAACTTGTTTCCACGCAAAATTATCCCCATGAGCACACCGCGCCCTCTCATTCCCCGTGACCTACATCATTGATAAACATTTATTACGAACTTGTTGGGGTCTTGCTGTACATATATATTTTACGCCAAGCTTGACGAACTTTTCAAAAACAATTCCCAAATCACCGAGATATCGGACTTCATGCCGGTGTGGTACCCGCGAAGTGAAGTGATGTGATGACCATACAAATCACTAGTGTTATGATAGATTGTTTCAATATTTCATGAATACTATACGCATGAGCCTCGCACAACGGGGAATTAAAAACCTGACCGCAAGCGTGGTTAAAAGTCAGTCTACTGCATTTTAGGTACTAAAAGCAACCCTTTGATACCATGTTGCATTTATTATGACCATCAATCAAGAACTTTATTGGTTCCTATTAGTACTGCATGCAATGCTTTGGGACCATAAAACCTCAGCATCAACACATTGTTCAAAACTTATCACATTATATTGTTGGTGTCCTATGCTAAAAGCCCTTTGGTTTAACGCGGTTCAATCTTTCAAAAACTTGGCGCAAAAGAAGCTTTGAGTCAGGGCTGAGGTTGACGCTAGATCCTGAGGACTAAACTTGGGGATACCACTATGTTGCGTTCTCAGGCCGGCCCGATGGAGTGGTGTAACCCAACTTTCAGTTTTACATTACATTATTGGCCACACAGTATCGTTGTGTTTTGTCGTTATACACACACTCTGTTTTTGCCTTTTTTTCCTCCCTCACGCGCCTGGCAAAAAGTTTCGAAGTGAAAATACGACTTTACCGACACATTTCTAATGTGAGCCGTTTAGTCTCTCAAATGTTGGAGACGCACGTTTTCACTTTGAGACCACTTCGGAATTCGGTTTACCTTGATTCTGGGGGTCAACCTTTTGAAAGAAAAGTTTTGGATATTAATGGTAAAAAATCTGGGTTTCAAAGTGTAAACTACAGTATGTAATCATCTGAACGTGCCCCACACATTGTTTTCGCTTCGCAGCCCCATCCCCCTGCTCTCAACGCGGCTGGCAAAAAGAGAAACGAACACCAGTTTTTGTTGCTCAACTTGTGTGGCCCTGTTGGAAACCCTTTAATCTGCGTTTTGGTTCGTTTTGTAACAACATGAAAAACAATCAGTTAACTGGACGGTGTTTTCAATCATACACTTGGTTTTTATTGTCTTGTTTCGTCCCACAGTTGTTTTTTTTGTTTTTCTGTTGACTCTGTGACGCTGTGCACCTGAACTTTGTCTGTCAGAATTCTTTGCGTCTGAACTTTCTATTTTTGGCAGCATGAGCAAATGTCAGCTGTTTTCCTGTCAAGCTAAATTTGGAACTGCGCCTGTCGCAACCATATCAAGTTGCAAACATCTGTGACGGAGTGTAAAAGTTAAACACTTGGAAACTTTCACTGCCAAAATCTAAAAAAAACATCCTTTGCAGACAAAAACAAAAAACAGCCGGTGGCGGTAACTCAAGTGACAAGAATAGGGCGGTAATCGGATCGGTGACAAGAGAAAACCGAATCGTTACAAAGAAACTGTCTCTGTCACTCATTTTTTCGAAAATGTGGACGTTCGTTTCCACTCAGTGGACGCGGTGACTTTATTAACAGCTGTCGAATGACTACTCTTCACAACAACACCAGCCTCTGAGGCTACTGTCACCTCATCATAAGCTAAATTTGGCGCCCCATCTTTCGAAATTTGTCATACCTAAATAACTTTCAACGTGTGATTATTTTACTAAAATTCTACAACAATTACAAAAATTCACCGTCAGTTTTTTAAACGACAATAAAACTGTCGGCCACAATGCTGAGACAGTCCAGGTGCACCCACTGGGCGGTGATTGGAGTCATAATGTTGTGCTTGATCGGAGCACAAGGTGGGTGAAATGGGTCGTTTTTGATTTTTCGGCCATAATTAACATCACATTGGCCCGTCTCCGTCAGTGCCAGAAGAAATATGGAGCAACGTGTGCTTTCCCGGTTATCCGTTTCAACCGTTTCGACCCCTGCCTCCATCGTACCGGCGGTGCACGGCGCACCTTGGTCATCGTCAGCGAGCGAGCAGTGTACCAAACAGTACCCAACAAAAGTCGCTCAAACATTTCATGGAACATGGTGTACATACCTTGTGCGAATAACTGGGCAAAATGCTTTGGGATGTCCTTCATTGACAAAATGGGATCATTGGGGGCAACGGCTGGCTAAAACCAGCTTTGCTTCAATTATGGACCAATTCGCAATTCAACCATATGAGCGGTAACCTTTCAAAATTGACACCGTTCGCGTATAAGTAAACAATTATACCGTTTTGCAGCGTTTTCGTGCTACCACTGTGTGAGCGACGACAGCTATATGGAGCCGACACTGCGCGCCCAGCTGGCACGCGAAGACACCTTCTATTGGCCGTTGGGTGTCAAGAACACAAACTGTCACAAATCAATCGATACCACGCGCGCCAAGCACATGGAACTTTGCATCACTGACACGCCACAATGTATGACACTGACACCGAATGTGCAGAGTAAGTGGCTGGCTAACTGATGTTTCACTGTGGACCGATATCAAACTGATGATCGGATTGGATTGGGCAGGTCACCCACGATAGACCGATCACATGGTCTATACCTTGGGTTTGTCTGATCCGATCACCAAGTTTGTCATCGATCGTTGTGTTAGTGCATTTTAGTGAATTTGTCCGTCACAGTTCCTTTTGAAACATCATCCAGTTGCGTTTATTACGTGCTGAGCTGAGCTCATATGGTCGATATACAAGTGGTGCACCTACAGTATGTATGGGGCAGACCTTCCCCCAAACACCTTGAGTCTTGATCTTGAATGGTGAAATCAGGGTCTGGAGCTAGGTAGAAGAAACACAGACATGCATGTTAACTGGAGCGGCAATCCATATATGATGTTTCAAGTTTAATGATAAAACAAAGTGTAGCACTTTCCTGCAGCAGAACCAGTTACATCACGCACTCACAACGCTTTTATAATGCTCTCATGTATTCACAATCACAACTTTGGTTCAGGACCGTAAATATTATTGTAATGCTGCGCATCACGAACTTTTTACGCATTTTATGCAGATGGAGACAGTGAACGCTGGTCGATGTTTGTCCGTTGTACTAAAACATGCAGTTTTGCGCGGCTTTGAGTCCAGAAAAACAAAGTAGTCCGCTTTTTGTTAATTACCCATAGTGTTTAGCAAGAACAACATTGTATTGTTGTCCAGACTAAGTGGCTCCCTTTTCTCGCTATAGAAACACGTAAAATGGACATTTATCTTGTCCGTAAATAATGCTGTCTGTAGCGCAACAGCTGTTTGTTTTGTTTCGGTGTCGGTCGGACTCCGATTTAAAATGAGCGCTTTTCGGTATGTTTTTGGGCATTCTAACGCTGAAAGGTTTGCCATGGGGTGCGTTCTGTTGGGGGTGGGGAACACTCGTCATGAATGATGTTTACAGAACAAACTTTTTTGATGGATTTGCTTGGCCTGTTTCTCTGATTTGCTGTTTTTGTTTCTGTTTTCTTAGCCCAAGCAACTGATGTTTCATCTCAAAACAGTGATGCATATAGCCGAATGCCCGCAACAGCTCCTGAGTAACTTTTTTCGTTTTCGAAAAAAGATCGAAAAAGTTTTCAAACAGCGGCCACAACGTTTTATAAAAGAGCAACAAGTGCGGGCTGTTGTGGCTGTTGAAAGTTTGTAATGGAACACTCACTACATAATTTATGGAAAGACTGACAGGCAGCCTTGCACCGCCTGGAACGGTTGTCGAACCAGAGGTCTTTGTGTCAACCATAGACAATACAGGATAGGCTAGAAAGAAATTTTAAAGTTTTATGGCACGAAGAATTTTTGGCTGAAAAGCCAGAGATCAAAATGTTCATTGGACATGAGCCTCAGGGACTGAACTGGACTGACTGGATTGGTATGATTCTCTGTTATCATGCGTACTTATAGTCCAACCACGAGCTCATGAGACGCTCTTTTTAAAGCTTGCTGGGCCAGATTAAAAAAGGCGCCGGTTACACGGGTTTTCGCAAACAAAAGAAAGAGATTGGGCCGAGAGAGTTGATGAAAAGTTCCAGCTGGCTGACCTCAATTTGATGCGTGCTTACGCGAACAGCGAAATCGTTCAACACACAAATGTTTTGGGAGTCAAAAGAGAATTTATGCACCGAGGTGGAGGCATGTTGGGAAAACCTAGTCCAGTTGCCTTGACAGAGAGAAAACGCGAATTTTCGATTTCGCGATAGGAGGCACGGGTTGGCTCTAGGTTTGGCCCAAGCCTAAGCCTGAGAAAAATGCAAGTCAATTTTGAAACTGGACTAGCTTTTCCCAAAATGCGAGGTGGAGAGTGTGTTTTTAAAAAATACATTCGTTTCTCTTTCTTTCGTTTCCGAAATACGTGGAACCGGAACATCATTGAATCCGTACAAGTCAACTCAAAATAAGTCGTCTCATGAGTCCGCGGTTGGACTGAGAAAGAGAAACGCATGTATTTCTAAAAATACGCTCGCCACCTCGGTGCGCAAACTCCCTTTTGACTCCCAAAACATTTGTGTGTTGAACGACGTTGCTGTTCGCGTAAGCACGCAACAAATTGAGGTCAGCCAGCTGGAACTTGTCATCATCTCTGTCGGCCCAATCTCTTTCTTTTGTTTGCGAAAACACGTGTAATCGGCGCATTTTTGAATCTGGCCAAGAAAGCTTTAAAAAGCATCGTCTCATGAGCTCGTGGTTGGACCTTGTTATCATGCCCAAACGATAAGTAGAGCACCACACGAAAAGCGCATCGTTCATAAAACACCTGAATACCCCAACACAACAACCATCCTCAATATTCCTTCTTTCAGACGTGAGCTTCACGGTTCGCGGCTGCGTCTCTCAACAGCTGCACTTCAAATATCGCAACGACATCCGTCTGAACAAGACCGGTTGTTTTCGCGTCAAATCGCGCGCCAAAGCGTGGACGGGTCGCGCCGATTTGGACTACATCATGTGCGTGTGCAATCATCGCGAGAAATGCAACGACAGAGGACAGAATCCGTTCGTCGACTTTGCCATCTTGCAGAAACAGGGATACAAAATGTCCGATGCGGCGCTGGTCGAGTTGAAAGACCTCAAACTGAGAAAGGGCGAACGTTTCGTGAAATCGAGTGACACGGATAATGGCGGCGGTGTGTACTATAAGGATGCGGAGGAAATTAGTGCGTCTGCCTTGTCGATTAAAGGGAGTGTGTCACTACTGCAACTGTCGTTGTTATCGGCGGGATGTTTCGTGATGAAAATGTGGCTAACGTGAAACCGTACGACCGGTGATTCATTTTTTGTCTGTGGTTTTTTTGAATGTTCGAAGAAAATTTGATGTTTTGAATAATTTGAGACCTCTCCACTATTGGTGCCATGTACCGAGCCCAATTGAATGTTTTTTACTTTGTTTTCTTTGTTCACAGTATTGAAAAGCACAACATGCTTGTATGTCACCTTTGCTCATTACCTTGCGATAATTGTCAATGGGTTTGTTTATTTTTCGTTTGATGAAACTTGTGAACAAAAATTCACAAGTTGAAGCCATGCAGATACTTTTTACAAAAAAAGAAAATTGACCGCAGTTACAGTATATATGAAAATTATAGTGTGTTAAAATTACTGTATAATATTGCACAAAAGAACTTCAGTGTATCAGGATATACAAATAAAATCAATCACTTTTTAAAAAAAATGACCAGCTTAGTATTCAGACTTGAGACCTCTTTCCAAAACCCTCAGCCAAATTCGTCAGTGAAAGATGACCCTCCGATGCGGTAGGGGTGTATTCGGGTGGGGGTATCGGGGGATAATGAGTGGACGGGGGTAATGTGGTTGAACGATGTTGAGATGGCCTGCAAAACGTTCGAATTTGACTTTTATTTCCAATTTCTCATTGTCTTTGGAATCCCAGTTGAATAAAAAGAACCGAAGAAGAAATTTTTATTCACCCAAACTCATAACTGAAAACCAAAACCAGGTCGCGACACACTCTTTGAACGCAAATCTCTCTTACCTTGCAACATGTACTGGCAGATCAATGTGCTGTCAAATAAAAAAGACCAGGAGCAACCACAAAATTCCATTTCTTCCCCCGCCCCTTTCTGCTCACCTTGCCGTTGCCTCATCATAATTGGGTGGTCGCGTTGTGTTGATGCTCCATACGCTCGTCGGTGCGATTCTGTGGCTCGACACGGGTGCGTGTCTGTTCGTTCCTCCCCTTTCAGCCCCAAACAGGGACGTTGGCCTTTGACAAGGACCTGGTGCCACTCGGTCCCCGCGTCTTTGATGGTCGAGACCGAATAATGAAGCGAACAGTGTGCCTGTGCGCTGATTGATTGGAAGTGGGCGCTGATTGGCTGACGGAGGTTGTGGTGATCGATCGTTATTGGCTGCTGCCGAAGGACTGCCAGACAGAATCAGTGTTCGTGGTCTGTCGAGCTGAAATATACATGAAGACTACAACAATTACTTTTGGGGCGGCTCTTGCTCACGGCACCTGAAAATTCTGACTGTCCGCTCCCGGCTGCTGCTTCTAAACTAGAGGACTGTGGCCCGAAAAGCTCACGCTTGACCAACGCGTGGTAACAAAGTTAAGAAATAAACATAGCTGGCGGGCCTGCACTTTTCTGACAGCGCACTGGCTCTGGCAGGCTGCTGTTTCACTTGCGTGTAGTGCGCACCAAATCATGTTGATGCCGTGCCAATAAGTCAAACAAACCCTAACCCGGCCCGGATGCTATAAAAAACATTAAATCCGCCCCCCAACACGCACCGCGCTTCGTCTCAACCGATGCGCAATCCCGATAGCAGATATGGAACATATGACGATCGCTGCACCGAACCAAATGAACAACGAATATTTGAGCATGTGATCGGAACTGTGGTCATCGTCCTAGAAATGCACAAATGGAACTTTTTTTGCTCCGGTGCCGAGTGTCCGACAGTTCGTTGCTATGAGCGAAGTTATCAAAGTTGATCGACCCGCTGCGTCAGTTGGTCACGTAAAAATTCTTCCCAGACCTATAAAATGAACAACATTCACGCTTGGTCCATCAGTTGCTGCCAGTAAATCTCTTAACCGACAGTCCTATATCATCATGTTTGACATGGACACATGTCTTACATGCTGGCTATGCCAAAAGCACCAGCTTGCGCAACGCCGACGTGTTCGTTAAGAGCACCTTGTTTTTCCCCACAGACGGGCGATGCACCAGGCCATCGTCAGTGCACAGTATTGGCAACAGGATGCAGCCAAAAAGGCATGCGTGCGACGTTGTGAAACATCTGTAGGTGCATTGTGCAATAAACGCACAAACCTTTGCCGCCGCCGACAATTTGAGGTACCGGGTCCGTTCAAATTATAAGCAACGACATACAGTATGCCCCCAATGGAATCAAACAAATTCAAAATCCAGCGCACCATATATTTATCCCCATTCATGGACGATGCACCAATAATTCCGTACAACAGGAACACGATGCCAATAAACAGCCCGATCACGCCGCTGAGCGACGTCCAGAACCACAGAAAGCGTTTCTTCGCTTCCCGATGCGATGCATTATTGTTGTTGGTCGGCTCGTGCTCAGGTGCCATTTTATATTGCTTTGTTGTGTTTGTCTGCAAGTTGGCGCTACGTAATAACATACATGTATGTAACATGTTGTTTTTGACAGATTCTTGAATAAAATAATGGAACATAAAGCCATTGGCTACTTGTCAAAGCCGTGTCGTTTGTACTGTACATATTGCAAAAACGCGTGAGGTATTATAAGTATACCAGAGTACAGCACAGGTATTAGGTAAACCAAGCAAGCACTACTGGACGTATACATATTGTACATACACGCGTATGGACTTAAGGCCACTTTATACTTCGTCTCGTTGCGATACAAAGAACAAAATGTCACCCAGAACAAGCCGCAACAAAGAACATTGCGATACTGTGTATCGGTTGTCGTTTGTTGCGCAGTGTTTCTGGCTGTTGCGCTGTTGCGTCTGTCGCGGATGTTCTCTCCCGCGACAAACGCAAAGAAAGAGAAAGAACAATTAAAAAATAGAAGGCCGTTTCGGCCCGTAATTTTAGGCAAGCCTGGAAAATGCCTTTCCTGGTGCTGTTGTGCACCGAGAACACAAATGAAAAGTTGTGAAAAAATTGGGGGACACATTGACACAATCAACATGAATCACCACCTCATTTTCGAACACCGTCGCCCGCTCCGATTCGGCCGGGGGGGGGGGGGGTGAACTGACTGACTTTATTCTTTGGCTTCCAAACACCACTATTGCCAGCAATACTTTATAATTAAAACCAGGACTTGAAGTTGTGCTCAACCTCAACCTTCCTTGCTATGATAACTCGGTAGTGGCATTCTTCGCTTACTCATTCGCATCAGGCAATGCAATGCACTGTCGCCTTGTTGAGACAGGCGGCCAGGCACACAAACACCAACGCAGTGTGACAATCAACACACGACCCTGTTCTGTATCACACAGTCAAAGTCAAACAGAGCGCTCAACGTTATCAGTGCAGCCATCCACGCTGCAATGGTTTATATTGCTGGTTTACAGCCGACACACGTCAACAAGGGTGGTTCAGTGGTAGGTCACCGGCCTGGAGGGCCGATGAAGTAGGTTCAATTCCCGGTCGTACCATTTTTTCAATCGGGAACTTTTTCAATTTTTTCTTTGTTTTTCGGATTCACCAGGTCGAGCGAAACCTAACGACACCAAAAACAGCCAACAATTCGCTTCCTATCGGCGAAAAAACAATGACGAGACAAATCCAAGTTGAGATTTTTCAACTCCCGAAATCTTGTCTCGGCGAGACAAAACAGCTGTCTCGTTGCGCGTGTCGCGTTACGTCATTTATACTTTTTTGTGTATCGAATGTGTGTTGTCTCGGAACCAGTATAAACTACCTTCGATACAAAGGGGGAACGATACAGCGTTTTTTGTTCTTTGTATCGCAACGAGACGAAGTATAAAGTGGCCTTTAAAGGTGCTGGTCAACAACCCTTCGACCGCGCTTGATCTTGAGGGGTAGACATATAAACAAAGTTTGGACATCGTGTTACTCGACCCTAATCTGGTGAGCCGATTGGTTGCTTGCTGATGTTTCACGGCCACGTTGAAGTTTGCCCTTGGTGAAAAAAACCGAAAAAATTTGAAATGCTGCTGTGACACGAATAGGCTGTTTCAAAGTTTGATACTTGAGTGACAGCAACCTCCAACAGTGTGCCGAAAACCGCAATGCACAATAGCTATTGAAACGCCCGCATTGTTGAATAAAAAAATAAAAGGTTTCAGAAACCTGGTCATTTTTTGTTACGATTTTGTACTCGTATAATTTTAAGCATCTGTGGTGAACGAAATAAGTTGTGAATTACAAAGAAAAATCCCCTAATTATCAAGTCCCATGTTTGTGCTTCCCAGTTTTCAAAACCTTACATAGCTCACACAATGTTTACCACAACATGCGCAAGGCAGCCTTTCCAATGCGCACACACACAAAGTTTGCCAGTTGTGAAAACATTGCTGTGTTGTCGCTGTGCTGGCTGTGTGTTGTCGTTGTGTGTGCGCTGAGAGAATGGCTGCCTTGCGCATGTTGTAGTAAACATTGTGTGAGCTGTGTAGGGTTTTGAAAACTGGGAAGCACAAACATGGGACTTGATAATTAGAGGATTTTTATTTGTAATTGACAACTTATTTCGTTCACCACAGATGCTTAAAATTATACGAGTACAAAATCGTAACAAAAAATGACCAGGTTTCTGAAACCTTTTATTTTTTTATTCAACAATGCGGACGTTTCAATAGCTATTGTGCATTGCGGTTTTTGCCACAATGTTGGAGGTTGCTATCACTCCAGTATCAAACTTTGAAACAGCTTATTCGTGTCATAGCAGCGTTGCAAATTTTTTCGGTTTTTTTACCAGGGGCAAACTTCAACGTGGCCGTGAAACATCAGGAAGCAACCAATCGGCTCGCCAGATTAAGGTCGAGTAACACGATGTCCAAACTTTGTTTATATATTCTACCCCCAAGATCAAGCGCGATCGAAGGGTTGTTAACCAGCACCTTTAACAAAACTTCAAATTTCACTTATGGTTGCTGTTGTCACTCCAAGCGAAAACTGTTCCCGCTTGTTATCAGTAACATCGACCAAAACGTGTGTGCGACCATAAAAATATGGAGCTGTATACATTTCTTACGTCATGAAAAGGAAGAAAAACGCCAAAATACAGAACGAGCCACCTTGGCTTATTTTCCAAACTTGGTACCGATTTAGCTCGCGCTGGGGTGCAATCGTTTTTAAGCTCAAACTTAGCCAGGCCTGTAGTTGATCTGTTGATGTTAAAAGGTGTATGCAAGACCCGAATGTAAGCCTGAACGTTAACGTAAGCCCAAGCCTACAATTTTATAGCCTGAGACGAAAACCTTTCCCCTTTCCTGGACTACGGCTCGGTGCGAACTAAACGAATACCCCCACTTTAAGAACAGGTGTTTTTTATGGAGATTGGAAGAAACGTACATAATGATCGCTCGGCTCTATACCAGTTTGGAATTGGCAGGTATTATACAGTATCTAAAATTATTTTGTAACACTGAGGTTTTGAACGAGCCTTGCAGCGAATGGCTCAGTGGGGTTTCGTGTAATGAGTCGATTGAGAGTATCAAAAGAGTGGACATGTTATCCAAAGTTGTCACACGAAGCCAGATTCGACCGCGCATTGAAGCTAATGTAGTATGTAGGGACATACGTGCTGCTGCATGTGCCATCAACCCCCTTCTTAGGTTATTGTTAGGCCGCCCACAGGCTCAATGCCGCAATTTCGTTCAACACCCAATCGACAATGTCAGACGACCTTCTGCGTCAACCAATTCACAATTGGTTACGTACTTATGGTAGTATATACATACATAGTGGAGGCAAGACACGATTGAGTCACGGTATCGACCACAATTGCGTGCGTGTTGAGAAAAGCGCTTCAATGAGTGAGAAAACGCGACTTTACGATGATCAGAACTGCATGACCGCTTATCACTCACTGTGCTGCCGGAAACCTCTCACTTTACAATCGGGGATGAATGACTTGGGTTTGTATTTTTATGCAAAAATAGGCTAATTGATGTGTGGTCAACTGAGATCGTTAACTTCAGTTCTCAACAAAAAGCAGCCCTGAGTGAGCGCGAGAAACAATGCTGCATGGCATTCGGCAATCGACGTGAGTTGACGACTTTGGTTCACGATCTGAGTTGATCACATCAATAAGCCCAGAAATCTTAACAAAAAGCTGTTTGAAGAGAGCTTGCTTAGCTTGACACACTTCTCAAGACTTTCGTTTCAAGGTGTGTGTGACAGTGCACAAGTGTGGCAGGTTCGGTTCTGAATTTCTCCTCCACAAACAAACCCACACAATTTTATGAGTTGCTGGTTTCATATGACCAAACAAGTTTCATACATACGTGTTTGATGTGATTGTGATGTTTGCCTTGCCCCTTTTAGGTTTTTTGCGCGATTGATGATGCGCATTTTTTGCGCATAAATCGTTTTTTAGACGTTGTTTGTTACTATAATGTATGTACCATGTACGCGAAGGTATGTTTGTGCAGTTGGTAAACCTCTTGGAAACTCATATGCCAAAATGTCCACAAGGCAAATCATATCCTTACAAGCATTTTACTAATGTAACATCGTACCACTAATGAGATACACCAATCTGTTCAGAAAGGCTCAGCCTTACTGTTATCATGCACCACATAATAAAAAAGGCAGGATTGTTGTCTCGACTTTTCGAAGAGGGCCACCACCGGGGCAGAGGTCAGGCCTACTTATCGGACGTGCAGTTGGCCCTTCGGGGTATGAGCATGGGGGTTCCCACCCATTGTCGTGGCACATCAGCCATTCGAATCTACGGGGCCGAGTCTAAATTATACGTTCCCAAAATGCGTTTTTGATCTTATGCAAGGCAGTGTAACACACGTGTGGTACATTGCATGCAGTAGCCTCGCGTAATACGTGCCTAAACGTTTTGGCTGCCTGTGTCTGTGCGGTAGCCTGCAAGTCAAAAACTATGCTTTGTTGGGTATAGGGTCCCATCAATTGGTTGCTAACAGGTTGTTATCAGTGACGGGACGCAACGAATCGCTGATATGTACACTTTACTGCAGGGTTGTTTCAAAAAAAAAAAGTGGTCAATTAAAAAATTTTTTTTTTAAAAAAAAAATTTTTTTTTTTGAAACTCAGATTTTGCTTTTTTTTTTAATAAAAAAAGTTGCCCAAAATGGGCTAAAATGTCCAAAAATGGCCTTTTTCGAGGCAAAAAATTGGCACTTTTTTTCTGTGGACGAGACAATTTTTCCAAAATCGCGCCTGCGGCGCCCTGTATTGTCCCCAAATCCGTACAGGGATGCGCGGGGCTGGTCTTTTATAGTGATGGGGCACCGATAATGTACTACTACATGCTACTACACATGTATATATGCAGGTCTTGTGCAAAACCGGGCGCGCAAAG
Organism: Rhynchonema sp. JSB1_4; assembly: GCA_030248065.1. Taxonomy (NCBI): domain Eukaryota; kingdom Metazoa; phylum Nematoda; class Chromadorea; order Monhysterida; family Xyalidae; genus Rhynchonema; species Rhynchonema sp. JSB1_4. The sequence continues at coordinate 628 of JASAMV010001578.1, read as the reverse complement.
TCGATCTGACGCGCAAGATTTGGGCTGTAATCGATATTTTGATGGTCGTATCTCAGATATACGGCATTAGATGCATTAAAATACGTTGTACGGCATGCTACAATACATCAGAGTAACATCGTTAGTGAACATCAACCTCAGACTGGTCGGAGACCATGGAATCTGCACAATACTACCGGGTGTCACCACACAAGTTCGGTCTGAGGCGAAAATTTTTCAATTTTTGAAAAATATGTTGTATCGATTTCATTTATCCTGAAACGTCGTTTGCAACACTTTTTCTAATAAAAAAATTTTTCGTCAAAAAAAAATCAAAAAAAAAATTTTTTTTTTAAAAAAAAGCTCGTTAATAAAAAAAATTTTTTTTTCAACCCTGCTTTACTGTGCGTGTTACAGTGCTCCGCTGCAATGTTTAGTTTCGGGGGTTGTGCACACACACAAAACTACACACACACACACACTGCAATGAAGTAAATGTTTTGAACACTTTGCTTGTTGGTCTTCATGATCGTTTGTCTTTTCCATGCGCATCGTAATCGACTTTTGATAGCGATTGTTGTTTTTCATTTTAAGTGAACGAAGCGGTCGTTATGGAATTTTACCAATGTTATTTTATTTTCATGATTTT
>JASAMV010001577.1:0-15455 GCA_030248065.1 Rhynchonema sp. JSB1_4 | reverse complement strand
TTTGGTGAACAATCGTATCGTTTCGTTTTTGCTCAATTCAATCGCTTCATTCAAATCCGCCTGGCACGTGATCAACACGATGTCACCATCGGGATCTAGATCAACGAATTGAAATTATCTTTCCATAGCTTACGAATGAGATGAAAGAGAAAATCGGCATGTTAACAAAGTACCTTCCGAACCAAACTGTTCGCCAAATCCCACAACCAAGTCAGCCATTTTGGCAATTAGCCCATCATAGGTTGTGATGCCCGAGAATCGTCGCAACTGACCGTCATGTTGCCGATTTTGAATGTTTTTGGTGATTGAGACATTTTGAATGATTCTATGAATGTTTTTGATGATATTTGATAATTTTAGATGAGAATTTTTAGTTGAACCTAAAATAACACGCAGCAGATTAGGGGTTATCAGTGGACACCACAATTGTATGTGCACGTTTAGCTTTATACATATATAGCTTATCATTTTATGCAGTAGAGGCGCACCAAATTTGCAACTGCATATTCTTGCCTTTTGCACTGGGGAATGACGATACCGCACATGAGATAAGATTATTCAAAAGTATGATGCTTGTTTACGACACGTGGGCTTGCGATGTAGGTATTTTATAAGGTCAGGACGCTGAAGGGGTATAGATTCTGGACTGAAATCAATGATTCCTGCTGGTGGCCTGCACTGAAAATTGCATAGGAAAAAATGAGAGCCAAATATCCAGGAATACAGCATTGTATAGCATCCATATTTCGAAATTCAAGCACTGATGCCCGACAAACGAAACAGTCGTGTTGATAACATTAAAGGGTGTGTCTAACTTCTCCTAACCCCATGCTTTGTTGGGTGGAATTGAAAGATGTCTTCGAAAGCCCGCCGTGTGCAAAAAACCGCGACTTTTAACTCGCTAAATCGCGAAATCTTGAGGGTTACTTTTCGAATTAAATCAATTTCCGGACACAAAATTCAGGCTGAGCAGACAAGAAAAGTTACGAAGCGAAACACACACAAACCAGCTTCTATGTGTTAAATGAAACATTCATTGTGTCCACAGTCAAGCCAGCAGCCAGAGCCTTGTGTGTTGAGCGTCTAGTACGTGCATTGCATAGGCGGCTGAGCCGCGCTTAAACATGCAATGTTTCAGCAGAAAAACGCCAAACGTGAGTAGCGCGCACTCAAAAGCGCCTGGAGTTTTGTGTCCGGAAATTGACTTAACTCGAAAAGTAACCCTCAATATTTCGCGATTTAGCGAGCTAGAAGACGCGGTTTTTTGCACACGGCGGCCTGTCGAGGTCATCTTTCGATTGCACCCAATAAAAGATGGGGTTAAGAGACGTTAGACACACCCTTTAAAGGCAGCCTACGGGAGGTTGTCACTCAGCCCCCGAATACCGTAACCCACCACAAGCGAGATCGTTGCGAGACCCAAGCTGATCGCTGCTTATCGACACGTGTATTAGCGGCAGCAAGCTGGAAATTGTCATCGTGCGCGACGATCACCAAAACTTGGAAATGTTGGTTGGTGTTGGCGCTAACACGCAAAACATATATAAAAAACAAAATGGTCTCGACACGATCTTTGCAGATCAAAATTACGGTGGGTTACGGTATTCGGGGGCTGAGTGACAACCTCCCGCAGACTGCCTTTATTGCGAAATCGAGTGCAACAGACCAACCAAAGCACAATCGCGGCGACAGCACAAACAAACTTGTCTGTGCGCGGCAAAGGTTTTTCGAACAAAAACACGTTGGCGTGCTGCGGTCGCAAAATGGCAATGCGGCGGGTACAAAGTGTGCATGTACAACATCGAAAATGCACACATTGATTTTGCTTGGCTTTCTAGGTACTGTATATGGTGCAAAACACAGCGCACAGACAGATGGTCCCCGGGTAAAGCTGCAGAATAGCGCGAACATGGTTGCCTGCGGCATCGAAGCCTCGAAGCAATTTGAAAGTGGAGCGACAGGAGCGCACTTAAATAGAGCCATGGCTTACTGAGATTGGCTGCGATTCTGTTGCTGACGGTGATAAGTCCTATGGACCCTAAGGGTAACTTAGGAGAAATCGCTGAGCACTGAATTGTTAGCCTTTGGATTACTGTGATCCCTCCTTTGTAGCAATTGTCATTGCTGATGGAGCTCAGAATGATGATAAAAAAAGCTGCAGAATGATGCTGACGTATACACGCCATTTTCTAAACAAAATGTGCACTTTGAGAGCGTGTCATACTTTGATGACCGCTTTTTAATTTGTCCGGTTTTCATTTGCTATGCTTGCCATAACACTTTTCTGCACTGTTGCAAAATTTGGGGATGTTTCAACGGATAACTGCAGAGAATATCTGCATTCATTGACGGCAGTAATGCAGCATGCAGCCTGTGTGTGCGAGTGACATGAGCTGGCGGATTGCCTACCGATGGGTAGTACTGTGTGCCAAAAATAAATGACCAGATAAAGGGAAATGACGTTCATTGACCAGACCCGGACCAGTGGATGGAGTGTGATTTGCATTTTTTTATAAACTTTTTCTCAATGAAGCACCGGGATTTAGTGATGATCACCATGTATCGCTGTGGAATTCAGTTGATTGCCGTTTGCTGTTTGCAACTGGTGACGGCAAATCCTGGTTGGCTTATTTTCCAAATGTGTTTTAACGATTGAAAAGTGAGCCCAGGCCCAGCTGTATCGTTTCCTCTGATGCAACAAGAACAAGAAATTCATGTTCTTGCTTTAAACTGTTGCGCATGCCTTTATACAGCACTTTTGCCCAAGAACACGCAACACCCAAAACAGTATGTTTCATCAAGAATGTCTTTTGTTCTTTGTTCTAAAGAGAATATAATGAAGTGCGTATGGTTGAGCCTTAAGTCAAAACACAGCATGAATGAAACATCAGGCAATGCACACCAAACGACACCCGGTCAATCTATCGTTATCAAATGCCCGATTCAGACGCCAAGTGTGGTTTGGTCAGTGCGAGCACAGAATAAGGACAAGATTTGGTCGTCAGAAAACGCACACAATGCTGACTGGCTGAAAACGTTCAGGTTAACCCGTGCATGAGTTGCTATGAATGAATGTGCTTTAGACACCCGTGTTTTGACCCGTTTGAGGAAGACGGGCGGTGCACCAAGTCATCGTCAGTGCGAATGCGCAATTTGAAAGAGTGTTTCAAGATGCTTAAATCTACTTTGCATCACAGTCGATTCTACCCAACGGCTGACTCGCAATCTTTGGTGATCACAAAAGTGCTGACATCGGATGCCAACAATATTGTCGAATGTTGTCAATCTGAATCGAATGCCAAATGCCATCAAATTAATCTGAGTGAGTGTGTTTCCATACCCGATGTTTGTATGGAAATCGCAGCGATTGTTTTTGGGTGGACAGTTTCGAGTTGCCTTCACAGGCCGACAATGCCCCAGGACATCGTCAGTACGAATGCGAAACGTGCCCAGGTTGCTACCCTGGCCCCAAAAAAACACACCTGACCTAGTTCTTTGGTCGTTTATTTTTATCACTGACTAACACAGTCTGCCCTCTCTGCAGTGAACCTTTGAATAGTGAATATTTCTCAATTCTGTATGGTGGACTTCGCAGTCCGAGTGGTTCCTTAAGTACTGGAACGCCTCTCACTGTTGTGAACGAAATATGAGGTACCAGAAATTCAATTACCAAATTAAACCAGGTGGCCAAGGTAAATGAGGTAAGCATGGCACAAATCGGTTCAAGTGAAAAAATGACACGATTTGACGTTTTATCTGTTATTCAGGGCGTGAGAGATCTGAAAGGGGCGTATTCACGATCAACATAATCCTTACTTCGCGCTAAGCATTATGGCCATGGACCATGAGCTGAGTTCCATATGGTGAATATTCTACATAGTGAACAAAACGGTGTGTCCCGATCAATTCACTATGTGGAGAAACAGAGAGACATGAGAGAACCCTGAGAAAATGGCAAATTATGTATTTGCCACAGAAATCCAACCACCTAATGCGATTTGCCCGCACGCTGACCGGACGACATCAATAAAACGCACGCAAGTCGGCCCCGTTACCTACACCACGTGTGTATGCGGCGACTGGTACATTGGACACGAGTGTGAACGAGGTGCGATTGGATCGGATCGGATCGGGTCTGATGGACCGATTTTGTTAATGGCGCAGATTGGGTAGATTAGATTAGTTCCAATTGATGCTATTGGTATGTGTAGACCGATCCGATCCGATCACTAAGTTTGACAAAGGACCCGAACACCTGAAATTTGCGATCAGCAGCGCGCTAACTGAACGGGATCCGTTATTTCTTCTCAGAAGTTGCCCTGATCACGTGGGTCGAGGTTGTCGTCTATTTATTCGTGATATTGGCACCGATTTGGATTGGCTTCTACGTCTATCGAACCAAGTTTGTTTCTGGCTGTAACCGTCTCATCATGAGTTGCGTGTTTGTGGCTGCCGGTATTGAATTGACGGGCAGTGCAGCGGGTCATCGTCAGTGCGGATGCACCAGATGAGCGTGTGACCACAAAACCACACGCGAGCTGACAGTATATTTTGTTTGAGATTATCGACGCAAATTACCAGTCGTATAGGTAGGCAACACGTGAAACATGAACAGGTCAGTAGATTCGGTGCGCCCATTGAGCGAGTCACGCATTGCCATGTGGACGTTGATCACGGACCAAATCGAAAGGGAAAAACGCGACAGACAACAGAAAGAGAACGAAATGGGGGAAAACAGAGAGAAAATGATGGGAAATGAGGAAAAGCCGAAGGAACGACGAAGAGACAGTTCGGTGGCCGGTACTTTTGAGGACCAACTCGAACCAGCGAACAACAACAACACAGACACATCCGATTTGCAGCAGTTGTTGGTTAAAAGGTGGTCGATTTAATGGTGCTTCTAATATTAGCGCAGCACGCTCAAGCAGTCGCGCTTTTATATGTACAAACGCTCGTGCGGCACCAATATTCTAAATTGTGTGCTGCAGCAGCGGCACGGCGAAACTGGAAACGATCACTGAGACCGAACGAGATGAGCGACAGGGGCACCAAACGGACAAAGATGATGCGGGACAGTCGAATTATATGTTGTTGACGGACATATAAATTGTGGTTCTATTCCAAGGAAACATTGCCACACCATGCATTTGTGTGACGATTTTGACATTGTTGTTTTTCCACTTGCAAGCTGCTTGAAATAAAATCCGTAGAGAGAGGCTACTGTTGTTTTTCCACTCGCAAGCTTTAAATCGAATCCTCAGTGAGGCTGTTGCTAAAATTATACCCTCGTTGTTCGGTCTGTGTTTGACAACGAGCCAGTGTGACGTGCGTATACTCGTTCCGACTGTTCCTCGGGTGAAGTATATGCATATTATACGCGGGTCAGGCGCAACGATCGCTCTTCATTTGTTCTTTCTGTTCCGCGGAAACAGTGTACAGTGTATAAACCCACGCATCCGGCCCAGCGGCTGAAAGCGGATTTTCTATTTGCGAAAAAAACAAGTTTATTTTTTTACCGCATTTGGTCAACCAAAACACGCGTTCTTATTTCCCACGTTGTTCAGGCGAACAAATAGTTATAGTGCTCAAATTGGGACGTACAACGTTTAGTATTCCGTTCATCAGAACGACTTTCCCAGCATCTTGAGAGATTTGGCGGTCTGTGGTCTGGCGAATAGACACACACCGCGTATTACGAGCCCGAGAAAATTACATCCCGTTAACATTTGCGAATGCATCCTCAGAGATATAGCGCTTTGCATCCCGTTAGCCTTTGCGAACACGCGGTGGTCGCTAACAGTGGTCGCCAGCCCGACTATAATTCCACCCTAAGAGTTGACCCTTCCCACAGTGTTCCCCCCACAGCTTCAGGCTTGCCAACCGGACACATTGATCAGTGTTGTGTTGGGCGTGTGGGCACGACGTACGAACAATGGTATGATGGGACACCGGCAGGGATGGTGGTTGGCCAGCTGAAGGACACAGCCACATACAGACAATTGGTGGCTGCGCAAATGAAACAAGTCAGGTGAAATAATGCGTACATAATACTCTGACAATTCTTTTGGGAGAAACTTTTCAAACGCGTTGCCTGATCCGTAAAGCGGATGATGCGTGCACTGGCTATAGCGGTCACGTGACTTCTGTAGCCAGTGCACGCATAATGCGCTTTACGGATCAGGCAACGCAGTTGAAAAGTTTCTCCCAAAAGAATTGCCAGAGTATAACTGTTTGATTTTATGTCTATTTTTGAAGTGTGATGAGAAAGTTTTTTCCATTCTTGGTTTCATGCATGTTCAACAATTTAAGTTTTTGCTTCGGGTTGGGGACTCTAGGTGGGATCCTCTGGAATACCAAATCGCGCTTTTCTCATTGTGGTACAGTAATCCGTATTACATCCGTATTACAGTACAAAATACGTGTTTTTGAAAAGTTGAAGCAACATACAGGTCTCTGCACAAAAAATACTGTCCCTGGGTGGGATACGAACCCACGTTCTTTGTCACAAAGCAAATCACTTTCTGTCTTGTATTTTTTATACTATACTTCATAGTTTTCTATTTATGTAGTCAAACTTTACGTTTTCTTGGATACATACATACATACAGTCATACAAACATATAAATATATATGTTTTCTTTTTTTGTCATCGTAAACTGCATCGTCATCGCTCCAGAACTCGTACTCCAGAAAAATGCTGTAAATTCTCAGTGATATTGGTCGCACAATGACTATATGAGAATCCATCCAAAATTTTTCCTGAATTGACAAGCCAGAAAATTCAAATTGACATTGCGCGCCAACGTGTCATCACTCATAAAGTATGCAGTAAGCGAAATGTTTCAGGGATTAAAAACGTGGTTGACTGGCTGGTTTATTACCAGATGAAAATGTTTTGTAAGAAACACAAATAGCGCAGTGGTTAAGCATGGCTCATCTTTGGAATCCTGAAAGTCAAGGTGGTTTTGGATGGATTCTCATATGGTCATTGTGCGACCAATACCTATTCTTTTTTTGAAACTACAGTACATATCGCATAATTTTCTAAACATGTGGGTAACTGAATAATTTTACATTTGCTGTCAAATGTTGTCAAAAACAAGTAGCCTGGATGGTCTTGTGAGTCTGAACGACACGCATTAGGCACAGTAAAAAATTCGTTTTTTCTTGAACCTGAGAATTTCTGTTTTTATCGTGGCTTGTGATCATTGTTCGTCTAGTCTCACGTGTCGCTTCACCACAATTTATGTGTTTCGCACGCCACGCGGGAACTGATTGCCACAATGATAAAGTACTGCGTTTCTAACATGCTAAACTAACCAAAGTGGCAAAAACTAAAATCTTTATACTCCATTGATCACCGATTGAGTTATGATGGCGTGATGAGTGCCTGAGCAATTTCAGAAACACACGGTCAAAATTATTGTCTGGGTTTGTTTTCGAGTAAAAACAAAGCAACACATTACTTAACGGCAAACCCACGCTCATTGGCAAATTGAATCAAACCTTGTAAAGCTATGAGGCTGATAAAACTGCATGGGTATGGTACCATAATTCAAAGAATGAGTCGACCAGGGCCCAGATCCTGTGCACACGTCAGCCCAAGCTCAGCTCATCTCTGGGTAAATTCACAGCGGTACTTTCAGGGACGATATTCCCATGAGAAGTGTAGACACTGTGACATGCGATTTGGCATATCCCGGTGCGCTTGGGTGACCGCACAATTGAATGGCGTAAAACCCGAATGAGTAATGGCAAATCCCGCGTGGCACCCGGTAAGCCGGCAGAGAAAGAATGAGAGTAAACGTTTTTTGACTTGCGAACGCACACACACGTAGGATATTATAATTCAGTTCAACCTTTTTGGAAAAACAAAAAAAAAACAAAAGTTTTTAAAAAATGTTTCTGAACGTCACGCGTGCCCGTCCGATTCAACATCCGTATCCAGCCGATGACCTACCTGACTGCAGTCACATGTACGGTGGCACTGGCAACATTAGAACTCGGTCATCAAGCACAGGTGCGTGCAGCAGAGTGCAGTCATAATTGACATCTGAATTGTAATGGGCAGTTTTGTGACCTGTTTCGACCTGTTTTTACCCTAGTTGTTTTTACTCGCAGGTGATGCACCAATGCTATTATCCTCGCGCATTAGCGCGCACTTAATGCTCTGCACACAAAGCGTTAAACTCAGTCCGACAAGGCATTCAGTATCGTTTCCATAGGAGTATCACGCGTGATCTTCTTGTATTGGACATTGATTCTGGTATTTGCTGCGGATAAACTTTAGTGGTTTAATTATATGAAAACTGACAGATATCCATCCACAACAATCTGCTAATGAGAGATTTGGATTTATAAATTTGGACTCCAACAAAAATCCGGATATCTCAGACAGTTCAACAATCAAAAGTCGACGTCCAGCACCCATGCAGCGACTGTCACAGCAAAGTCGTGATGCAGCGATTCCATCCACCCCTGCCCCGAACCGGGAACCACAAATCAAGCAGCGTTCCATCAAAGGGGCCAGCGTTTTCTTCCAGGAAACGAGCATGCACGGATTCAAACATCTCACAGGACACGGCAGCTGCATGCGAACGCAAGTGTAGCATTCTGGCAGTCGCCTGATTTTCAAGCAACTATCTGACTTTTGATGTTTCAGTTTCATCTGGCTTGTGCTTCTGTGCGGAGCCACGTGTCTCATGTTCTATCAAGCCTACCGCAAGTTCCAAAGTTACCAGCAGCATCCCACATCGACCACCATCAACGTACAATATCCGCGGAGGATGCACTTTCCGGCGATTGCCTTCTGCAACAACAACCTCTATCGGTTTGTTGTATGGGTAAATAAATAAAGTAAACATGCAGCCATTTTAAGCGGACGAATTAAACAAAATTCCGGCTAAATCAGTTGTTTTTCACTTGTGCACTTTTATGGCTTGTTCCAGTCTGACTCGAGTGCACGAGCTGGACATCTACCACGAAATTGTGCACGCGTATCACGATGAAAGAATCGACGCGTCGAGAAAAGATGGCAAGAATATTGTGCCGGACGAAGTAAAAATGGAATGGAAAGACATCGATAAATTGTTCAGCAACTCGCGGCATTTCCACTGGAGCATGTCGACGCCGTTGGACGATATGATCATTGAGTTAGTGTGGCAATTCAGTGTCTGTCTGACGTGCGATATCTCTGTGAACACAGGAAAAATAAAAAAGTTAAACAGGAACAAACTGGAACAAACTGGAACAAGCGAAAAATATAAAAAGGAACAAACTGGAACAAACGGAAACAAACTGGAACAACAGAATGCGTTTGTTCCCGTTTGTTCCAGTTTGTTCCAGTTTGTTCCTGTTTATCCTTTTTATCCGAATTGCACTGGTCAGGTGGAACCATAATCGTAATATAGGACAAAATTGCCCACAGGTTGAAGTGACCTCCATACATGTGCGAGCGACTGAATATCCCAACCATGTGTGGTGAACTGGGGGTACCAATGCAATATGGGACGGAATTGCCCAAAGTGGCAAGATGACCTCTATACATGTGCGAGCGACTGAATATCCCAACTATAAGCGGGGATCTGGGAGTACAAATGCAATATGGGACGGAATTGCCCCAGGTGGCAGGATAACCTCCATGCATGTGCGGGAGACTGAATATCCCAACTCTGTGTGGTGAACTGGGGGTACCAATGTAATATGGGACGGAATTGCCCAAAGTGGCAAGATGACCGCTATACATGTGCGAGCGACTGAATATCCCAACTATAAGCGGGGATCTGGGAGTACAAATGCAATATGGGACGGAATTGCCCCAGGTGGCAGGATAACCTCCATGCATGTGCGGGAGACTGAATATCTCAACTATGTGTGGTGAACTGGGGGTACCAATGTAATATGGAACGGAATTGCCCAAAGTGGCAAGATGACCGCTATACATGTGCGAGCGACTGAATATCCCAACCATGAGCGGGGATCGGGGAGTACAAATGCAATATGGGACGGAATTGCCCCAGGTGGCAGGATAAACTCCATGCATGTGCGGGAGACTGAATATCCCAACTATGTGCGGGGATCTAGGAGTACAAATGTAACATGGGACGGAATTGCCCCAGGTGGCAGGATAACCTCAATACATGTGCGAGCGACTGAATATCCCAACTATGTGCGGGGATCTGGGAGCACAAATGTAATATGGGGCGGAATTGCTCCAGATGGTGATATGACTATCATACACGAGTGAGCGACTGACTTTTTATGCGCACAAAAACGTCGTGACATGGTAGTGAAGCTGACAGACACACGGTGAGCAACTTTGGTCTCCTCACATGCTGTATACCCACGGCATCATTTACAAATTTTCGAAGGCAGAGCCAACTTAAGCTTTCAGTTTGTGTGTTTATGCACACAAAAACGTCGTGAAACGGCAGTAAAGCTGTCGGACAAGCGCTGAGCAACTTAGGTCTCCTCACACAAACCCACGGCATCATTTACCATTTTACGAAGGCAGAGCCAACGTAAGCTTGCAGTCTGTGCGTTTATGCACACAAAAACGTCGTGAAATGGCAGTGAAGCCGTCAGACGCACGGTAAGCAACTTAGAGTTGAAGTATAGATGGTTTGTTTATCTTCGGTATAAGGTATGGAATGAATGATTTACAATAAAGGAATGCTATTTATAGGATTCCCCACTCCTCCCCCGGCCAGGGAGCCTGGGACAAGTGATTTTTGGGAGAAATTGATGGGTTTAAATCACCTTTTATGGGTAACTGTATCACGCGCTTATCAAAGATCAGTGTTAATTCAACTGTTTCAAATGTCCATAACATCCTTTTTTCATCGTGTGGCTTGCTTCAACTACCATCTCTACTTCAAAGTCCACCATTGTTTCTCACTGTATTTGCCAACATCATCGCTCGACTCTGCAGATCTTTCAGGCTAGTCGTACTCCATCCACAGTCTTCTGCTCGGCTTCTCGGCCACATAGTCAACGTTGCACGTCGGCCAATCATCGCGGCACAAAGGCTCGCTTCATCAAAGTTTAGTCCACGACTCGATCGGTCCGAAATTTTCTTCATCCAAATTTAGTCCACGACGCTATGGTCCAAAGTTTTCTTGATTCAAATTTATTCCACGACGCTGCGATCCGAATTTTTCTTCACGGCACGACGGCAAAACTTCAGCGCACTCCACGGCGCAGGGCAACTCCATGGCCCAAATCCAATTCGGGGCTCTCCACGGCCCAATAACGGCAAAGTCAGCGAAAGTCAAGGGGAATAATTAATGTCCAGGCAGCTTGGCCATAATTGGACGAAATATCAGCAGAGGCCACGACGTAGGGTTACGGTAATTTTTTCGGGTACTGGGCGAGGATATAGGGGACACGATACCCCGCAGGTCCACCAGTTGAAGTATAGATGGTTTGTTTATCTTCGGTATAAGGTATGGAATGAATGATTTACAATAAAGGAATGCTATTTACAGGATTCCCCACTTTAGGTCTGCTCACACATAACCATGACATCATTTACCATTTTTCAAAGGCAAAGTCAACGGAAGCCTTTAATTTGTGTGTTTGTGCACACAAAAACGTCGTGAAATGGCAGTGAAGCTGTCAGACGCACGGTAAGCAACTTATGTCTGCTCACACATAACCACGGCATCATTTACGATCTCACGAAGGCAGGTCCAACTTAAACTTTCAGTTTGTGTGTTTGTGCACACAAAAACGTCGTGAAATGGGAGTGAAGCTGTCAGACACGCGGCAATCAACTTAGGTCTGCTCACACATAACCGTGACGTTATTTACCATGTTACGAGGGTAAAGCTAACGGAAGCTTTTTATTTGTGTGTTTATGCACACAAAAACGTCGTGAAATGGCAGTGAAGCTGTCAGACGCACGGCATGCAACTTAGGTCTCCTCACGCGTAACTACGGCATCAGTTACCATTTTTCAAAGGCAAAGTCAACGGAAGCCTTTAATTTTGTGTGTTTATGCACACAAAAATGTCGTGAAATGGCAGTGAAGCTGTCAGACGCACGGTAAGCAACTTATGTCTGCTCTCACATAACCGCGGCATCATTTACCATGTTACGAAGGCAGTGTCAACTTAAACTTTCAGTTTGTGTGTTTGTGCACACAAAAACGTCGTGAAATGGCAGTGAAGCAGTCTGACGCACGGTAAGCAACTTAGGTCTGCTCACACATAACCACGGCATCATTTACGATCTCACGAAGGCAGGGCCAACTTAAACTTTCAGTTTGTGTGTTTGTGCACACAAAAACGTCGTGAAATGGCAGTGAAGCTGTCAGACACGCGGCAATCAACTTAGGTCTGCTCACACATAACCGTGACATTATTTACCATGTTACGAGGGCAGAGCAAACGGAAGCTTTTTATTTGTGTGTTTATGCACACAAAAACGTCGTGAAATGGCAGTGAAGCTGTCAGACGCACGGCATGCAACTTAGGTCTCCTCACGCGTAACTACGGCATCAGTTACCATTTTTCAAAGGCAAAGTCAACGGAAGCCTTTAATTTTGTGTGTTTATGCACACAAAAATGTCGTGAAATGGCAGTGAAGCTGTCAGACGCACGGTAAGCAACTTATGTCTGCTCTCACATAGCGGCATCATTTACCACGTTACGAAGGCAGGGCCAACTTAAACTTTCAGTTTGTGTGTTTGTGCACACAAAAACGTCGTGAAATGACAGTGAAGCTGTCAGACGCACGGTAAGCAACTTATGTCTGCTCACACATAACCACGGCATCATTTACGATCTCACGAAGGCAGGTCCAACTTAAACTTTCAGTTTGTGTGTTTGTGCACACAAAAACGTCGTGAAATGGCAGTGAAGCTGTCAGACACGCGGCAATCAACTTAGGTCTGCTCACACATAACCGTGACATTATTTACCATGTTACGAGGGTAAAGCTAACGGAAGCTTTTTATTTGTGTGTTTATGCACACAAAAACGTCGTGAAATGGCAGTGAAGCTGTCAGACGCACGGCATGCAACTTAGGTCTCCTCACGCGTAACTACGGCATCAGTTACCATTTTTCAAAGGCAAAGTCAACGGAAGCCTTTAATTTTGTGTGTTTATGCACACAAAAATGTCGTGAAATGGCAGTGAAGCTGTCAGACGCACGGTAAGCAACTTATGTCTGCTCTCACATAGCGGCATCATTTACCACGTTACGAAGGCAGGGCCAACTTAAACTTTCAGTTTGTGTGTTTATGCACACAAAAATGTCGTGAAATGACAGTGAAGCTGTCAGACGCACGGTAAGCAACTTATGTCTGCTCACACATAACCGCGGCATCATTTACCACGTTACGAAGGCAGGGCCAACTTAAACTTTCAGTTTGTGTGTTTGTGCACACAAAAACGTCGTGAAATGGCAGTGAAGCAGTCTGACGCACGGTAAGCAACTTAGGTCTGCTCACACATAACCGTGACATTATTTACCATGTTACGAGGGTAAAGCTAACGGAAGCTTTTTATTTGTGTGTTTATGCACACAAAAACGTCGTGAAATGGCAGTGAAGCTGTCAGACGCACGGCATGCAACTTAGGTCTCCTCACGCGTAACTACGGCATCAGTTACCATTTTTCAAAGTCAACGGAAGCCTTTAATTTTGTGTGTTTATGCACACAAAAATGTCGTGAAATGGCAGTGAAGCTGTCAGACGCACGGTAAGCAACTTATGTCTGCTCTCACATAACCGCGGCATCATTTACCATGTTACGAAGGCAGTGTCAACTTAAACTTTCAGTTTGTGTGTTTGTGCACACAAAAACGTCGTGAAATGGCAGTGAAGCAGTCTGACGCACGGTAAGCAACTTAGGTCTGCTCACACATAACCACGGCATCATTTACGATCTCACGAAGGCAGGGCCAACTTAAACTTTCAGTTTGTGTGTTTGTGCACACAAAAACGTCGTGAAATGGCAGTGAAGCTGTCAGACACGCGGCAATCAACTTAGGTCTGCTCACACATAACCGTGACATTATTTACCATGTTACGAGGGCAGAGCAAACGGAAGCTTTTTATTTGTGTGTTTATGCACACAAAAACGTCGTGAAATGGCAGTGAAGCTGTCAGACGCACGGCATGCAACTTAGGTCTCCTCACGCGTAACTACGGCATCAGTTACCATTTTTCAAAGGCAAAGTCAACAGAAGCCTTTAATTTTGTGTGTTTATGCACACAAAAATGTCGTGAAATGACAGTGAAGCTGTCAGACGCACGGTAAGCAACTTATGTCTGCTCACACATAACCGCGGCATCATTTACCATGTTACGAAGGCAGGGCCAACTTAAACTTTCAGTTTGTGTGTTTGTGCACACAAAAACGTCGTGAAATGGCAGTGAAGCAGTCTGACGCACGGTAAGCAACTTAGGTCTGCTCACACATAACCGTGACATTATTTACCATGTTACGAGGGTAAAGCTAACGGAAGCTTTTTATTTGTGTGTTTATGCACACAAAAACGTCGTGAAACATAGACAGCTAACTGGCCCGCGGCTGGTGGGGGGGGGGGGGAGGAAGAGGAAGCAAAGTGACAGCATTCATTTCTAAAAAACGGAAAAGGAAAGAATTACCAGCGAAGGCAGGGCCAACTAAACTTTCAGTTTGTGTGTTTGTGCACACAAAAACGTCGTGAAATGACAGTGAAGCAGTCTGACGCACGGTAAGCAACTTAGGTCTGCTCACACATAACCACGGCATCATTTACCATGTGTCGAAGGCAGAGCCAACGGAAGCTTTTTATTTGTGTGTTTGTGCACACAAAAACGTCGTGAAATGGCAGTGAAGCTGTCAGGCGTATGGTCAGCAACTTAGCTCTGCTCACAGATACACCCATGACATCATTTACCATGTTACGAAGGCAGGGCCAACTTCATCCTCGTGGTCGAATACATCAATATCGGTCCGAATTGGCCAACATTTCGGCCACTGCGACGAAAATCGCCAGTATCGGGACCTCGATGACCCCGATGGCGTCGTGACCGTCGACCCGATCACTTAACTGAGTCCAAATTTCGCATCCCCGTAGTCGAAAACATCAATATCGGCCTGAATCGGCCAACATTTTGACCATTTCGAATAAAATCGCCAGTATCCGGACCTCGATGACCCCGATGGCGTCGTGACCGTCGACCCGATCACTTAACTGAGTTCAAATTCGTCATCCTCGTGGTCGAAAACATCAATATCGGCGTGAATCGGCCAACATTTTGACCATTTCGAATGAAATCGCCAGTATCGGGACCTCGATGACCCCGATGGCGTCGTAACCGTCGACCGGATTACTTAACTGAGTTCAAATTCGGCATCCTCGTGGTCGAAAACATCAATATCGGCGTGAATCGGCCAACATTTTGACAATTTCGAATAAAATCGCCAGTATCGGGACCTCGATGACCCCGATGGCGTCGTGA